>CAKNWW010324824.1:0-11447 GCA_932074435.1 Andricus kollari | reverse complement strand
GAAGGATTTTCCAAATAATTAAAAATTTATTTCTTTGAACAAAAAGAAAATAGACCGGTTGAAAATTTAGTAAAAACTGTATATTTCAAATAAAATGGATTCAAATATATAACAAATGTTGTCATCTGATGAAGTCCGAGGGCGTATTCACTGATCAAAAGCCTCTATGGAGTAATACATATTACGCCTTATTACGGATTTTACGCCTTGGTACACATGATTACGCGTAATAATCGTATTATTACGCATTATTACGCATTATTACGGTTTTGTTACGCATTATTACGCCATTATTACGCAGATATTACGGCGCTATTGAAGAGTATCGCAGCTACAGAATTTACCAATATCAAGGGAAGAAATTAGTTAAAGTAAAATTTAAACCACAAATAACCTTAAATAACAAGTCACAAATTAGAATTAGAATTTCAATCATCTTTATAAATTGGGTTGGTTTTCAAAATAAATTTCCGCACATCATTTTTTTATCATATAATGAAAGTTTACGGGATGTGCAAGATAATGAATTTCATAAATTCCATAAACATATCTTTTCGCTATAACGCAAAAAAGTAGCGTATTGGGATCCTAAAAAAGTATAAACAATTTAGGATTGATAGACATGCTTCTTGGTTCCTCATTCTCAAAAAAAGTGTTAAACAATTTTCTTGTTTGCAGAGTTTTCAAATTTTGCGGAGTTTCAATTTTTTTACACGTCTAAAGGTAAAAAAAGTCCTCTTATTTTGCGGATTTTTATCTATTATTTACTAAGAAATAATTCATTTTTCAATCATCCCCGTTTTCGCAAAAAAAATGTTAACACATTTGTAAATAGAAAAGAATTTTTTAGAGAACCTAAAAACTTTCTAGTGACAAAAATAAACTAAAAAAATTCGCTCGCTGCGCGGGCACATTCTCTTAACGCGCTGCGCGCACGGCTCGCAAGTTTGAGCGCGCCTAGGGCGCGCGACCGGTGGTTCTCACGCTTCGCGCCGATAATATATTTATCTCGCGCTACACTTATGCACAGGCCTTTTAAAATTAAAGGTCAAAGCATCGACAACTGTAATTTGGTGATTGTGAATTCTCTTTTGTTAAAGCTCTTTCGGCTTCAATGAGCACATTCTTATCACGTATTTTGTGCTTCGCACTCAATTTTGTCCAAAATCTGAAATTCGCTACTTTATATTCAACACTTTCATATCAAATTTATATTACATTTATTAATGTACCTCGGCCTGGAATTGCTTATACAGATATCGCAAAATAAAGTACAAATTTTATGTATCATGATTACTTTAATATTTGTTTCTTATTTTACATTGAATTTTATCCTCAGACACCCTGAAAAATGTATTATTTCAATAACTTTATATTATTATAGTTCATAGTATGCATTGGTATTGAAACATACGTATTTCTATTGTCTTGTTTTTATAATTGAAATAATTGCGCATCCTATAAGAAAAACCAATTTTGTTATAAAACATTTTATTGCATTTTGTGTCGTTTTTCCGTAAATGTAATTTGTTTATTTTCAATGTTATTTTTTACGATTTAAACTAAAAATACGCATCCTAGCGTAAAGTGGTTTTGAGAAAATGTGTAGTGTATTTTTATAACAAGAGTTCATAAAAATGTGTAGTTTTTTTTTTAACAATTTTTATCTTTTTATTTTTTTTCTTCTCTTGTGTCGTTTTCCAAAAGATTAATGTTTTTATTTTCAATCTTGTTTTTTACGATTAAAAGAAAATCGACTTGTTCTACCTCTCTTTTTTGGATAAGCAACTTTTGTCAATTCATTTTTTTCATTGTTTGTGTTGTTTATCCAAAAATTAAATTTTTTATTTTAATGTTGTTTTTTACGAATAAAACAAAAAACACGCATCCTATCAAAAAAATATTAATAACAAATTTGTAGCTCTTTTTTGGGTCAACAACTTTCGTTTTATTACTTTTTTCTTAGCAAAAACTACGCGTCCTATAAAAAAACCATTATTAAAAATGTGTACATCTTTTTTAAATGCACAATTTTTGTTTATTCATAAATGGAATGTTTTATTTTTCATTATTTTTTTATGCGATCAAATTTTCATTTTCGTTTTTTTTAAATCTTATAAATGCTGTAACTCTCGTCATTTTTTTTTACAAAAGTCATTAGAATAACTTGTTCATCTTTTACAATTCTATGAACAGCCGTGCATCGAATTTTCAAATTCTAAAAGAAAGTGGTCACAAAACTTGGACATTTGACAAAAACAGAGGAGATCAAATTTTACAAAAATCTAATACCTTCTCTGATGAGAATGTAAAAAGTTCACACATGCTTAGAAAAATGTGTAAACCACAAGTTATGTAGATAATCTCATCAAATGCGAAAATAAAAAATTCAAAAGTACGTTATATTTATAATTTTGATTTCTGGGTCTTGACCATTTTTTTTCTAGTGCATTCTGGCCACCGGAAAACAGAAGTAAATTAAACAGGAATAATCTGTTCTAATTCTTGGTTAAAAATTAAAATTTTTACAAATATTTTACTTATTTTTCACAATGGTAATTTATAACCTTTGAAATTGAATTATTGTAGGTTCAAACAGAAAAAGTAGACTAATTGCAAATTTTTAGCTTCTTAGCACTTTTTTGTGTATAAGAAACGGCTTTCTTGCATCTGATAAGTGTTTTATAGTACAATGAAGTAAAGAGAAGCAAAATTATAAAATCTGATTTTTTTATTTTGGTTTTAATTTCGTGGTAACTGTTTAGCTTACAAAACAGCTTACAAAATCGAGAATTTACGGTAGAAAATGATAAAAAATTTTTGATTGAAACATTTAAATCTTGAAATCGTTCAAAGTTGCAGGATTATAAATGAACGTCTTTTAATACTTGAATCATAATTTCAGAAAGATCACAAGCATATAAATTCAGGTCAATTCGAAAGTAGGACTATTAAAAATTAGGAGTGCTTGAAATAATTTAATAAATGTTTAGTTTCAAGAACTCTTTACAAGGGTGCTTTTTCATGTTTAATTCTTTTTTAATAATTTGCATCCCACAAATTATTGCTTTTGGTGACAAAATAAGACCTGATTTTTGTCAAAATTAAATATATATATATGGATTGTGTTTTTCATAGGAAAATATTGAATTCTGATTTTTGCACGTTTATAAAATAATAATCAAATTCACTCAGGGTAATTTGTATAATATCTTTTGAAAGGGATACATTAGGGAGAATCGACTATGATAAAAAGTTTTTAAAAAGTACAACGTGAACGAAAATTCTACTCGCTATTACCCGAAAATTAAGCTTAATTACACTTTAATTCGCGTTATTACGCATTATTGCGCGCTATCACGCGTTATTGCGCGTTATTACGCCGCGCGTATAAACGACATCCATTTGCTGAAAAGTAATCAAGCTGCTAATTTATTGATAAAATAAATAATTATTGTTTCTTCATAAAGTAAAATACCGGAAGGATTTTTCCAAGTAGATTAAAATTGATTCCACTAAAAAAAACTCTCGGTTGAAATTTGACGAAAATCTATATTCGTTTATCAAATTTATTTGAACAGTCAACAATTGTTATCATAAAAATAAGGTCTAAAAGCTACAAAAAATTGAATGGCATAATTAAAAATATAATGATATAAAAGTTGAATAGGATACAAAATTGTAAAAAGGAATATAAATAAATGGAATTTAAACAGAAAATAGATTTCATAGTGAGAAAATAGAACATAATGTTGAAAAGAAGATTAAGATCAAAACATGAAAGAGGATGGAAAAGGATAGAATTTTTATAAAAAATGTACTAAAATATAACCCGCAGATTATTTTATGCATTTTTCGACTAATTAAACGTGAACTAAAATAATCTAAATAATTTGAGGAACGAATGCAATCCTAATAGATGCTAATAAAATTTAATAAAACGTGATTATACGAATTTCACAAATATTTTATCTAGCAACATAACTTTACACTTTTTAGACAACAATTTAGAAGATTCAAACCCTCTGGAAAAGGTCTTAGATATTTTTACTTCCTGTTCAATTCGTCGTCACGTATAGAAAAGTGGATCACTTTATCTAAAGGTGTATTTAGTAAATAATGCTAAGCCCAATAAACTTCAAAAATATGGAATAATTTTGGGAGTGGTATTAATTTCAAAAGTTAGAAGTCTTTATAACGTTATTACAATATTTTATTGTATTTCCTAAACTTTAACGTTATGCTATAATTTTCGATACATTTATTATTTTATATTTCCTATAGGGTTGATTTGATAAAAATTGTACGTAACAGTATTAATTCCTCCACCGCCCCCCCCCCCCCCCCTATGTAACAGATCATAACATTTCCCCGAACCCTTTCCCACCCAAAAGCTGTTACGATATATATGGATGGACCCTAAAAAATAAATAAAGTGAATATTGCTTTTAAAACATAGGTATAGTAGAATAAACCATTTTCTAGCTAGTGCAGCAGAGGTAAAGATACATATGTAAAAAAGCATGATAAAGACTCATGAAATGGATTTGTTGAAAAATGCAGAAATCATGATAGAAACAGATCCTGAAAAAAATGGGAATAAGAACAGTTGATGACATAATTTTTCCCAATTTTTAAAATCTGGAATGTCGAAAAATACCGAAAAAATAATTACCGAAACAGAAAATTTCCCAAATCATTAAAATTCGCGAAAAAAAATAAAACTACCGTAACAGTTTATTCTCGAAATTTCAAAACTAGAAATTTCAATATCATGGAATTACCAAATTCCCAAAAATAATAGATTGCCGAATTTTCCAATTCTCAAATATAATAAATAGCTGAATTTTCAAATTCCCGAAAATAGCAACCTGTCGAATTTTAAAATTACAAAAAATAGTAAATTGCCGAAAAACAGAAAAAACTGGGGTTTCTATTAAAACCAATTTTTGGTTCCGAAGGAGCAGCAACAAAAAGTAACCTCTCTTGCTGAAAAGGAACACAAAATGATAAATGTTTTCTAAATGAACTCAAAGCATGGATTCAAATGGTTCTAATAGAGTCTTTTTGCCACTTCTGCCTTGACTCACTTTAAAGATTTCCCAAGGTAATGATGCACATTATGCTTTATAATTCGAATTACATAGTATTGCACTGGAAAAAATGTAATGAAGAAACTAAAACCATAGGCATTAGTCATTCTTGAAAGGAAGATATCGCACATGAAATATGACAGTTTTTAAGGTTATGTTGAAAATCCTATGTTTTTCACTGAGCATGCACAAGAAGCACGGGACTATTTTGGAATGGAAGCTTCTAAATGTGTCCTCTGACGGTTTACATTTTTCTTGTATCTCTTCCCTATTCCTTTACACACCCCCCACGCACGTACTTGGTGGTGAGAGGGGGACCTACAGTTTAAGGTGGGTTCCGAACCACCAAGAGCAACAGCTTTAAGAAACTTAGAAAAACCTTTTTCTCTAGAGGTACCCGGTCCCACGACTCTCCGGAGGTGAACAACAACTCCCTTGCTTGGCTAGTGTTCACCGCATGGGCCGCCGATGCTCTTGCAAGAGTGCGAGGCGGGAATCGAACCCGCAAGCCGACGGTGTGGGTCTAAAGCCTACGCCTTAGCCGCCACGACCATCGTCCCACTTTAAAGCACGGAACTATTTAAAATGATATAATATACACTTGCAATATTAGGTTACTATTAATTTTTTTAAGAAGCTGGGTTTATTCTGTAATTAAATTTAATTTGTGTTAATAAAGAATAAAAAAAAAAGTTTGTTAATATTTATCTGTTTGAGTATTGATAGTATTTATTGATTTCAAATATGCCCGCGCTTCGCGGCACATGCACACTTGAAAACATTGGCACCCACCGACGACCATCTGTCGGATATCAACGGACTAAAAAGGAACACTTAATAAGAGTTTCTTTACCCTAATAGCACGGAACGTTCCAGGAACTTCTAAATTACCCCAAGTTTTACTTGAGCTGCACCATAACTAAACCCTCAGTTTTTTCTGTGAATTGGTTATTTACGAAAATAGTGAATTGCCGAAATTTCAAATTCCGAAAAAAAATAAATTGCCGAATTTTTAAATTGCCACAAAAAAAGTTTTAATAGTTTTTTTATGGGTTTGAAATTTTTTTTATATTATATGAAGCATTTGTTCTCAAGTTTATGCAATATTAAACCTTTTCTTTTCAGGAATTTGTAAAATCGGCAATATACTATTTTCGGGAATTTGTATTTCGGAAATTTAATATTTTCCGGAATTTCATCATTTGATGAATCTGATAATTTGATGAATTTGAAAATTCAAGTCTTAAAACTTCGGGAATAAATGTTTTCGGTAGTTTTATTTTCATTTAGGAATTCGAGATTTCAGGAATTTTCAGTTTTTGGCAAAATTCTGAAACAAAACTGAATTTCTCATTGGAGTCTATTTCAAACCCTTTCTATCAATTCCTAGTTGCATATCCTTTCATTATTTAATTATTATTATTTTTTAAAATAGGAAATATGATTCGAGGAGGGTTCCCAATTCAATATCGACTCTACGTCAGTGAGTGGGTAGATGTGGGGGAGGGGTTGGAAAGCGCTTCATGGTAGCTTACATCAAAGAGTCGCCTTAATAGAAAGCCTTAGAGGCGTTTGTTCGAGTCTCCTCATCTGACTAAATATTCCTGACTGAAGGAGATATCGGCGGGCCAAGATACACACGCTTGAGTCTCGCGGATCTTACGTACAGTGCAAACAGAATCTATTGGTAGCACTGCACGCGGTTGCGCTGATGATGACTACTGTATAACGTCTTACCGCTCCCTGGAACTGTTACGATATTATAAACGTAAACTCAAAGTGTTGCAATATCAAAGGCCCAGTTAAGCTGCACGACTGTAAATTACAATTAAAATCAAAGAAAAGAAAATCTCTTACAAATTGGACCTCTTTGAAAAGTTGAAGGTAGTTTCTGATAAAATTAGATTTATAATGATTGAGGGCGGAAAAATTGACTCAGGTTTACACTCCATTACTTGGGTCGGTAAACAGAAGATTTTCTAACTAATTAATATCCCTGTTGATGTTTCTCCTGCGATGCAGTCTCGTCGATAGAGAAACTTGGAAAGTACGATTGCTGGTGGTGTTGAGAAGCCGAAGTTCCGATAGTTGACGAACGGAAGCGAGCGTTTCTAGAAGGGTGGTTATATTTGTTTCTAAGTATTGGAGGAAGTGAAGATATTGACTTTCAAGGAAAATAATTATGCTTGTTCTTGGGGTGAGTCGCTTCTATATATTGGGCGGTAACCATCTTAAGCTTGGTAAAGGGAGTAGGGTATTAGGGCCCAGAACATTTTTTTAGAACCAGCTTCTATCAAAATATACTAAAAAGAAACAAACTCATTCCCTCCGAAAACCTGATTGCATTACAAAAATGTGTCCGTGACTGATGATATATACCCGGAGAACCCCGTGCAGACTATAAAAAAATCCAACTCTCAACAAAAATGCCTTCTATATATTGGGCCGTAACCATCTTAAGCTTGGTAAAGAAAAGCTTCCCAATTTTTTTATGAGCCTCGGTGGCTCAGGCGGTAAGGTGCTCTGACTTCACGTTAGAGGACAGGGGATTGATCCTTGAGTTGGTACCTCTGGAAATTTTTCTATGTAATTTTACTGAGATTCTGGTGGTTCGGATCCCACCTTGAGCTGCAGTTCCCCCATGATGCACTTGGCTGCAACCCAGTCCGTGGTTGGTGTGGTAAAGAACCGGGCTTTGCCCAATATGTCAAACTAGGCATGCTGCTGTTATCAGATCACTTGCATGCATTACAAGAATGTGTCCGTGTTGGGCTGTAACTATTAAGCCTGAAAGAAAAATGAGCTTTCTTCAGTTTTTAAAATAATAATACTAACTTTCTATAGATACATTTCAGTGCTCGTTTTAGAAAACAAAGAATGCATCCTATATTGGGATGTTACTATCCAGAAGGATCATTATATCCAAGCCAAACGGCCCGATACCTTGATGCGTGAGAAAAAAGGTGTAATCATCGACATTGCTTGTCCACTTTCCCGGAATTTGCAGGCAACCTATACAACCAAGATCTATAAATATCGCAAACTACGGCATGAGGTAATGACAATATGGAGGAATGTGAAACTTGCATCTATTCATCCTGTTGTGTTTTCAGCCAGAGGCAATGTAAAAGCAAGATACACTGAACATCTTGAACATCTAGGAGTCAGTAGGGTACTGGCGGGAATTCAGAAAGTGGTTATATTAAAAACCTGTAGCAATGTAAGAAGCAAATGGATTGACTGGGATTACACGTGGATTACTCTGAATTATAAGCGTACTACTTGTATTATTTGAATTAAAACGATGAAGAGAATATTATTCCGAATTAAAGGTAGATTACTTCCAATTAAAAGTGGATTACGTCAAATTACAAGTGAATATCTGAGGATTACAAGTGGAATAAAATGGATTACAAATAGATTACACCGGCATAGAAATCGATTACAATTGGATTACACCTGACTGTAAGTAAATAATCTGAGATAACTAGTGGATTACGAAGGATTTTATTGGTTTGCCTGTGATTAAAAGTGGATTGTTTGGTATATTTTGGTAAGTAGATTACCTAGAATAACCTTTGGATTACTTGAAATAACAAGTGAATTAACTAGCATTATACTATATTTCAAGTGGATCACTCCTCATTACAAGCGGATTATGTGGGATTACACGTAGATTACCCACAATTATAATGGATTGCCTAGAATTACATGTGGATTGTCTGGGATAACAAGTAGGATTACAGGTGTATTATCTAGGATTACAAGTGGATTACCCTGGATTATACTGGATTACTTTGATTACAAGTAAATTGCCCAGGATTACAGGCAGACCACCTGGGCTTACAAATAGATTACCTAAAATTATTCTGGATTACATAGAATACTTGGATTACTCCGACTTGTACGTGGATTACGCTGGGTTGCAAGTGTATTATTTAGGAGTACAAGTAGATTCAATATGTTTACAATTGCATTACCTAGAATTACATATGGATTCTGTGAGATAACAAATGGTTTGCTTGGCATTACAAGTAGTTACAAATTACAAGCAGTTAAGTATCCAGGATTACAAGTGGATTACACGTGTATTACTTAGGCTTACGAGTAGATTATATAGGATTGCAAAAGGATTACCTAGGATAGCAAGTGGATTATCTGGGATTACACTAGAATACTTATATTATTCCGGGTTGCTATTTCAAATATTCGAGAGGTCCGGCGGATAACCAGAGTTGTTACCTCCTCGAAGACAAGCTACCTATTTTCTTCCATGTGTGTCCTATTCATTCCTATTCCGAAAAATGTAGACGACAGGCTATATATAATTTTTTGATGGGCTTCATTGAACTATTCTCTAAGCACTTCCTAATTAAGAATATATCTTAATTTGAAAATAAGAGCGTAACAAATTAAAAATGTCTCGCCTTCGTCCTCCGCAAATAAAACATTCAAGTACTGGATGAAGCGACTCAATTACAGGAACTGCAACAGATTGTTCGCGGCAGGCTGAATCCTAATGAGTCCTGTTTTTCCCCTTCGCCCTTCGCATAAGGTTAGACAACCTTTGAGGGATTGAGAGAAAGGGAATCGCGTACCGTGAACTTGGAGTATCGAAGCGCCCTGTGTCATGGTTAAGGGTGGAATCTGCAAAGGGTGGGGCCTGCCGGGGGACTCATTTCCAAATGGCCAAGGCCCACCCCCAAGTTTGCTTGCCTTGAACGGACGGCGCTGATTGCAAACATCCCACGTCTATTTATATAGCTTAACCGAAGCGAAACAGAGACCGAATATCCCTTTAAAGGATTACGCCCATAGAGCGCTCGAGATAGCTCATCCGATTCATTTGTATCTGTCGGAGGATAAGACGGGGGAGCTGTTTAAATCAATCAAACGCGTTCGGCTTTACTGGCATATCCGCAGGTATTAATAGGCGGATACACGAGCGTTTACATTCTCGTCGCTGTCGCTCAAACGCTTAAACAATCACGGAGACTTTGTGCCATTTCAATAGGAGACGTCATCTGATAAAAAATCTTCTTGGGTATTGATAAAAAAATCCGGAGAGGAAAATGTATCTCAAAGCAGTTATGATTGACATTTGCAAAACAGACATAGTCCCGTTTCGGTAATCGTTTTCGATAGATTGAAAACTTCTAACGTCAGGGTCTTCATCATATGCGAATATTTAATAAATAATTACAACTTGATAAAAATCTAAAGTTTAATTTACCCGCAAGAATAGCGTGATGCATTTACGAGTAACGCTTACCATTAGGATGGTCTTTATATACGCTGTAAAAATTTATTTTGGTAATTCATTACTCTCACTCGCGATTATGCTGCGAATGACCAAAAATAGAATCTCCTCTACATTTTAACCAAATCAATTCATATTGACCCATCGTCCCAGGCACTTGAAGTTTTACATAACATTAACATAGGAGAAACCATGCAGAAACGTTTTAATTGCATAACTCTTGCCGTTTTTATTCAAATAAATCTTCCACATCGGTCGATAATTTGTATATAATGCTAAAAATATTATAATCAAAAAAAAGTTCAAATTATACGCATTTCGAAAATGGCGGATCCAACAATTTGTGTAAAAATTGGATTTTCAATAGTTATTAACTACGATTAATTAAAAATTGTGAAAAAGTAAGTGAAATCCTTCAAAATAAATAGCACACAGAAAAAATTTAAATTTTAAACAATTTAAGATGGCCGCCAATAAATATTCCAAAAATAACTCAGTTTTGCAGTCTTCAACGAAATATTTTTAAACTCTGCTAAAGAAATAAATGTTGCTTTAGAAAGCATCTGATGATCCTAGAAGTAGAAAATTTTGAAATATCTAAGATGATGTCCACTTTCAAATTCCAAAAATGGTTAATTGCCACAATTTTCAATAAATTGTAAAAGTTTACTACAAAAAAAAATAATCTTGACTTTAGAAATGATTCGATCATCCAAAAATTTCATAATTTTGAAGAAGAAAAAAGAATATAGCGGCCAGTTGAATTTTCAAAATCGTTTTATTTCTATACTTTTCAACAAAATTGTCCTAAACTTTGCCAAAATATAACGTCTTTTTTAATTATATTAGACCTTTAAAATTTTGGTAAAAGTCCAAGAAGGTGACCAGAGAATATGCTAGAATCAATCAGTTTCGAAATTCTTAAACAAAATCTATTTAAGCTTCTCAGTTTTGTTGCCAGCTGTATTACTCTTATCTCTTAATTTTAGATATACTATCTTGTCTGATCTTATTAGCCTCTACAAGAACTTTTGGTGGAAGGTGTCACGTATCATGTAGGGAAGCTGATTTTTTTTAAATTGTTAATATTTTTT
>CAKNWW010324817.1:0-12174 GCA_932074435.1 Andricus kollari | reverse complement strand
TCTTAAATAGTGCCGACGATAGCTACTGGGCGGGATACATAGTGGTCCGCGTATCGAGAACAAAACCGAAAGAATAACTGATTCTTTCACTGAATCATGTATACAAAAGACTTTAGTATGCCGATTGTCTTGGAGTCCCGTGAGGGTCCTCGTGTCCTTTTTACTCAAAACGTACTCATAAAGTGAAGCAATCTACGTGATTAAATTGAGGACAGAGTCCTACCCAAAGAGGACACGAGGATCCGCGAGGATTACAAACCTCCCGGCGATAGGAAGTTAACCTTACCTCAGACAAATTATACTGACTCTATGTTAACCCGATACTATAACGAAACAAAAGAAAAGGTTCAGTCGGCGTGCGTAGACTCTCGCTGCGTGGCTGCTGAACGACTGAGAACGTGGCTTGTGGAATTCCGAGCGCGCCGTCTCACCCGCCTTTGGGGTGAGTCCCCACCGCTCGGCGCTGATTGGCTGCTTCCGCAGCGCTGCTGTGTGGTTTGTACTGTCCGCTCGACTCGTTCTCTGCCGTGCCACCAAAATGAAAAGAGATGCAGGGACGACTCAAGTGAAGGCTGTGATTAATTAAAAATATCTGAGAGAATATTCGAAGCATTTCCGGTAAATGAGGAAGCTCTCGTCCTCTCGGGCACGAGAGTTTTCCGCATTTGGTACACACACGACAACAAATCGGGGACAACCAGACCTGATTCGCATCCCATCGCGGGAGTCTTGGGTCGGCTGGTTTCTCGGCCAGTGCCGTAGCGTCGAGGGCCCTGTTAGGGGTTGTGAGGACTTCCTCCCACATGAGGATTACTGGTGCAGACCAAGGTGTAGCTCCAAGGCTACGAAGTTCATTCCCAGGCCTAGGGATAATAAGCCGGCGCTATCCCTGGCTCTGGAGGCATCCAAGATTTCCAGCCAGGTTCTGGGACTATTGGAGACAGCAACGGAAAGGCGGGAACTAAATTCAACACGATAATCTCAATTCTTGGGCAACGATGACGGCAAGCGAATCTCGGTTCTCTGGTGCACTTCAGAGTTCCAAAATCCCTCGATGTCCCCCGTTGATTGAAGGTCGAGGCAAGGTCATAGTAAAACAAAACAACGAAGCCGAATTAATCCTAAATTCTTGAATCTAACTTCAAATATGCTCCTGGAGTGTCGTGCCACGCAGCGGAGGGTACGCGAATTCAAATAATGAGTAAATATAATGCTAATTTTTGGGTTAAAATTTTGCCTTGTTAAAACACCCCCTCCGTGGGGGAAGGCCAACTGTGGCCGTCAAACAGCAAAGCGAACACAATAAAATCAGAAGTAATAGGCAAAATTTTAACGTTATTCCCCAAAATAAAATTACAGAAGAGTGTAATAGCCATCAATTTGACTAAAATGACTCGAACAAAAAAAAAAGTAACAGTAAGGGCAACTTCCCCACCAGGGCAGCGGTGGATAAGTTTGTAGAATCGTCGCGGCACGAGGCTCCAAGTATTGGCGTAAAATAAATCAATAGTTACCTTAAGGGTGATTTAGATCATTCTTATTACTAGGTTTTATTTTATGATGAATGAGAACAGTCAAAATCTGGATCGTTTTCGGGGTTGGTGTAAGATTGAGAAAAAAAGAAAAAAAAAAAGAACGTGAACTAGGATTTTTAGTGGTGAGGATTGAGGGCTGAATATTAAAGGGATGCTGAATGGACAAAAGAGGGTGGAAGCAATTTAAGATGCACGGTATTTTACAAAAATGAGAATTTATTATGAGCTAATGCTAATTATGAGCTAATGTACTCTAAACTCAATTGTATTATAAGCGTTGTGACCTTACAAATACCGATTAATTATAAGTATATCCGAACATATATCTATGAATTAACCGTGTATTGATTTATTAATTATTTTTTAGCAATATTTTTTTACAATTCATAGTGCCGTCTAAAGACTCTAAAGTCTAAACCTAAACTATAGTCTATATCATTAACATAAGTTAGCTCTGCAGTGGGACTCCGATACCGTGCCGAAAATCGAGCGGACCTCTTTTTCTAACGTGTGGAAATAGAAAGAGAGGTTCGTTCGATTTTGGACTTCGAAACAGCATCGAAGTCCCACTGCTGCTAATAATATCCGTGCAGAATAGCGACTGGATCGGTAAAATCTACTGATCCACAGGTCAGCACCACTTGAGAATTGGCACTGGTAACCAGAAATGATAGTCATATTCATTTGCCTATACTTGTAACATTTACTGAACTGCCGTGTTGCCCATATACGTACTTGGAAGATCAGTAGATTTAACTTGATTTTCAGTAAAATATAGGGTTCTTTTTTCTGCGTGTAGGGTGCCATGGTATTGATAATTCATTTGAAAAATATTATGCCTATTAAAAATGAAATTTTTTTTCTAATTATTACTAATTTTTTTTTAATGTAATATAATTTTCCAACCTAACTTTTCAGGCATCAATGCAGCATTGATGTACTTTAGGAGTATACATTTGTTTCTTCAAGATTGAAAATTCGAATTTTGAGAACATTGTTTTACTCTTCTGAAAAATCGTTGATATTGCGCTCGAGCTATTATGGAGATAGACCCATCAAGTTTATTTATTCTCGATCGTCCAGGCGCGAGCGAAAGGAAAATATCAGCGTAGCCAAAACCGAATCAAGAGTTCGGCTGGAGTTGAACCGAATCAAAATATGAGTGCGGGCAAAAACGAGTTAAATTATTAACTCGTTTTGCCCGTAGCGCGCGGGCTAATTCGTTCTTGCGCTGAGAACTCGTTCAAGAGAAAATTCGTTCAACCCGCTTTTGCTCCGACTCTTTTCTTAGTCCGCGTTTGCTATCAGCCCCTAATATAATATAAACATATCAGCCTTATGCGAATGGAAAAGCTTCCTAACAGTTTCTGTAGGGCAGAGAGGAGTATATTGTGGGTTCGGGAAACGGCGACCATTACAAATAACGCAGATGTTTGTTGATTTTCATCTTAGTTGTTTACATAAAATAGCTTTCTTTGTGTAGCAAAATAGTAATGTGGTGCAATTTCTGCTGTAAAATACGTGTCAGAAGAGTAATTATGAAAAAGACAGTTCTGGCGGAAACAGATGGAAAATGTCTTTGGCAGAAATTAAGCACTTACAGCATATTTTGAAATACCTGAAGCATGGAAATATTAGTTTTTAGTAGCTGGAGTATTTTTTTAAACCTCTGGCATCATAAATGGTTTCTATCAACGTTCTAAATATATTAAAATTGATGAAATCTTGCACCGTCACATTCGGGGTATGACGCCACACAGTGAGCTAAAGTGAAGAAGTCCGTGACGAAATTGTAAAACTTTTGATAGGAATAACCTAAAAGAATGAATGTTTTTAGAATTTATAGATGAATAAGATGGATGCTCAGATATATTATATTTAATATGCTATTTATATTTTTTTTTTAGATTTTGTCATGCTTACTTCAAATTAGAACTTTAAATTAGTCTGAGAAAAATGCAATTGAATTTTGTTGACACGAACGTGGAAAACGGCGGGTTTCGTACCTCATTGAAAATCGCGAATACAGCCTTTCACAGTATACTGTGGTGTAATATTTTGCATTATCCAATCACCGAGACGAATATAAATTTACTTTTGTGTAAAGTTATTTTTGTCTCCGTGATTGGATGAATGACTGCCGGGTGAATTTATTTTCGTATCGGTAATTGGTTGTAATTAAACACTTCAGTCGGTTCTTTGTCGTTACTCGTTACTCAAGCCGCCGCATTTCGACATTCTGATCAAGAAAAATATAGTATGCGCGCGACGGGTGAAACGTGAGAATGCAAACTCGCGTGATTTGGCTGCACTCGTTTGCACTTCCACGTTTTTTCCCCTTAAACGAGAAATATACTATTTCTATTTTAAACCTTCATGGCATGAATGATTTCCATATAGGTAAATTTGACCATTAGTCGTATTTGAGGATATTTAGGGTGTCTGAATTAGAATCCGAAGTCAAAATGTCATATTGCAAAATAGCGGACGAAAATTGGAAGACTGAGTCGCTATGACTATAAATTATTGCCAGAGGGTTTTTCGGGTTGCTGCGATTTCGAATCCAACTTCAAAATGTCAAAATTTAATATGGAGGATTCAATAAGACGGAACAACATTGTAAGAATATAACCGACTTTATTAAAAATCGCTATTTTCATGTCACCGAATATGGCGGACCTAACTTGTAAAAATGAAACAGATTTGATCAAAAAGTGCTATTCGGGGGTTTTCAGGACGCTGATTAAAAATCTGAAATCAAAATTCGAAATGGTGGATCAAATACGGAAGAAAGTTATCGATTTGATCTAAAAATGTTTATATCAAGCAAAGTCTTAAATTCGAAATTTGTATGCTTTCGGTATGGATGTTTGTGGCTTAATGAGCTATTGAAACCCAATGCCATCATCAGTTCTGAATGTCGCAAAACGTACTTTCCTGAGCTTAAACCTACGGTATCACAAAATCGCTCCAAAGATCTATTCAACATTTCTTGTCAAGTAACAGAGAAAAAAATGTAATAAAAAACCGTAGGTTTTTAATATACATGTATTGTCATGGAAAAACAAAGGAAATAATTAACCACAACCAATTTTAACCTTTGCTGTTTACTGCGACTGAGACTCATAAGTTGATTACTTTAACATGAGCTCGAAGCGTAATAAACATTGTAATGAAAGGAGCAAAAATAACCGATAATTATAGCACATCATATGTCTCACTAAGCCTCATAATCGACAGCTATTAAATAATAATCGAAATACTTTCAATAACTGTCAAGTTCTTGTAGGTTTTCAAACTTATAACGTACATGGTCACATAACACCGATCAAATTGGTCCGCCTTGTATCCACCATTTCAAATTTTATTATTTAGACTCTAGATTTAAAATTCGCGACCTCAAAAACCCCAAGTAGGACTTTTTGATCAAATCTGTTTCATTTTTACCAGTTAGGTCCGCTGTATTGGATCCGCCATCTTTAATTTGAAAATTTAGACTTTAGATTTGAAATCGGCGACATGAAAATTTTCTGAACAGCGATGCTTAATAAAATCGGTTATATTCTTACGATGTTTTTTCGCCATATTTAATCTTCCATCTTGAGTTTTGACATTTTGAAGTTGGATTCGAAATCAGTAACCCGAAAAACCCTCGCAAAGTAATTTATATTCATATCTGTTCGTTTCCCATTTTTGGTCCGCCATTTTGGGTCCTTTTTTTAAATTTCGACATTTTGACTTTGGATTCTAATTCAGAGATCCCGAAACCCCTTGAATACAATGAATAGTCAAATTTACTTACATGAAAATCATTTATGCCATAAAGGTTTAAAAAAGAAAATGCAATTGTAAAAGCTACCACGGGGTTCACATCCAGCCTCTTGACCTGCCGTCGGGGGACCTATTGTTTCGGCCGAGTTGAGCGCTGGCCGTACAGTCTTGTTCAATAAGACGCAAGGTTTGCACTGCGAACCCTCGGTTGGATATGTAGTACCCATCGTCGCGACACATTGGGAAGAAACAGAGAGGCACTAGGTCAGGTCTGCCCAGATAGGGGAACACTGCTTATTTGCCAGGTGGGAATTTAACACCACTACCGACTTTTACTCATTCAACCGTCCTCTACGATTCAACTTCACGAGAGTGGCCCTCCCCCCAAGCCTCTGGACCTGAGAAGAGGGAAGTGGTGGTGGAACTCGAACATGTGGCAATTGAGCAGTTTTCCCTTATCTGGGCAGGCCGACTAGGAAAAGGAAAAGAAAGGAAACACAGTGCAGGACTACATATTATGGGGCCCCACTTGATTTATGCTAACAATTTGAAATTATTTTACTGTTTCTTTCTTTTCTTTGTTTAAATGTAAATTATTCCATTTATTGTTGAAAAGTCATCTTTCTTTAGAGAAAATTCAACAGTTAAGTGAAAAATTGATCACTTGTGACTTAAAATTGAACTATTAAATTTGCAGTTAGAAACGCATTTCTTTGTTGAAAATTTAACTATTTGGTTGAAACTGAAACCATTTTTTATTAGAAAACTATTGTATTTTTGTTTGTTAAAAATTTCTTTTTCCTGTAAATACTTAAACTATTTTTAAATGAAAAATAATTTCTTTCCCGAAGTTAAAAATTCATTTGTAATTTTCAATCATTCTTGAAAACCTAACCAAGATATTCATATGTATTCAGGGGACTTTTAAAAACAAATTTCAACTAAATTTTTCTCTGTGTGGAGGAAATTCTCATTTTTTTTTAAATGGGAAGAATAAAGGCCTCATATAACAATGTGCAAAACGAGTTTACAGACAGAAGAAGGCTGCAAGGGATGGAACTTTCTTCGACGTAGCCCAGATAAAGATATAAGTTCTCCTACAAGTGATAGTTTGTTGGATTTTCAAATATCTATACAAAAATACGTAGAACGAGGGACACATGTCTTAACAGATATGTGGTGTGGTTATAGTAATTTGGAGACATTGGGGTACCAGCACGCAACGGTGCTGGTATCGCGACGATGGGTACTACAGAGGGTTCGCAGTGAAAGCATTGCGTCTTGTTGAACAAGACTGTAAGGCCAGCTCTCGACTCGGCCGAAACAAGCGACGGCAGGTCAACGGGCTGGATGCGAACCCCGTGGTATCTTTTCCCCTAATTTCAAGCCTGTATTTGTATTCGGCTTGACAAAATCTATTGAAAAATATGCGTAACATATTGAATATATTATCTGAACGCCTACGGTTTCAATCATACAAAGTTTTGTCAAAAAATGTCAAATTTAACCCAGAGTTTCAAGATTAAAACTATGTTTTTGAAGCTTCTTTATATTTTTCCTCTATTCTGTAGTTATTCATCTATACAACCCAAAAACATTCATCATTCAAGTTACATAAAAACTTTAGCATTAAAACTTTAGATAAACGAATATTTTAGACTAGAAACAAAAATGATTTAAAAAGCAGAACTTATTTTATCAAGATAATCAAACACCTGCATATAAAATCGAGTCCTTCATATCCTTTTATTAGATTATTTTTACTTTATGGTTACATAAAAAAACGTAGTTCCGTTCTGCACTTTAACCAATCTGTTTTGAAAGACTCATGTACCTTTCGTGTGGTACACCTTTATTACTTCTTTCCCAACTCCTAAGCTTCAAAAACTCATTTCTTTTTTGTACGTATGTAATATTTATGTTATAAACTGCATTATCCTCTTTCGCGCTAAAATCCTTTGAAGAATCAATGTCGTTTTCATCTGTAGTACTACAATTAAAATATTTATTCTCCACTTCGATGTTCGATGTCGGTGAACAAATCTTTAGAGTGTACCATATGACTCGTTGCACCTGAGTCGACAATCCAGGTATTTTTCTTGCTTTTTGTCGTTTGAACTCAGTAACTAGCCTCGCAGATTTCTTGTAGACTGTCGAATTGTGTAATTGTTTTGTGAATTAATTGATTGTCTTTAACTAAAAGATGGATATTATCTTCAAAACTGTTGTCCAATAATTTGTAATTGATTGATAAGAGTTCCATTTCATACTTCCATACATGTTTATTTTCATTATTTAACTTATTAACTGAAAAACGGAATCTTGCGATGTCTCTACTTTTTATCGTTGTCTATCGTGTACAAAACCAAAACAACTTTTTAAAAAGGAACTTTATGTATACGCGGAAAAAGCTGTCTACACGCACTGTAACTGTATCTTGTGTACTGAAAGTATCGCCTGATGTACGCATACACACACTATCTTCTTCAATTTCCTTAACTGTATATTGCGGTCTGAAAAGAAAGCACAAACATACATTGTCCACTTGAATTTCCTTAACTGTACTTTTTTTACACTTTATAATGAACCTAACTCTTCGACTTCTGGGCCCATAACCTGTTGGATGAAACTTAATCAGCGATAATAAATACGCGTGAAGAGATTAGGTTTCGATCAGACCAAAATATATACTCAGTTTTGAAACTTTACTTTATTCTAAAAGATCAACTGAAATGGTGTAAACTGTAAACGACGGGCAAACATAGACTAGCGTGATTGACGACAACAGGCTCCATGACCCTTTGAATCAGCTGAGACTGACAGCTCATAGAACCCCTTCCACTTTTCGGAAAACGTTACAGTTATATATATATATATATATATATATATATATATATATATATATATGTAGCTAGATGTGTGTGTGAGTGTCGCTAATAGAGTTGTAATTTCAACAAAATGATATAAATGATCGATTTACTTGATTTCAGTTGCATATTCCAGTTATGTAACCTACAGTCTTCTAAGAGTAACGCTAGATCCAATCATTGCTTATATCGGTGCTTACTATCTTAAATCTTCGAACTTGCTAACATTTACACCTGCTGTAAATAGTTTCTATTTTAAGAATTCTCACATGGTCCAAAGCAAAAATTCGGTGCGTACATATTTATCATAATATCTGTAAATGTACAAAACATTTGGAAAATTTTTATGAATGAAGATTTCTAATTTTCCAGTTCCTGGAAAATCTCACAAGATTTGTCAGTGATGGTTTTTTCTTCCATCCACAACTAAGGATGCTAGAAATAGTAACGCCCAAAATGAATAGTCCCAACTACTTTTATACTTTTGGATATAAAGGTTCTGTAACTAATAACAATGGTCCTGGTATTCCTCACGGCGGAGAACTTATGTACCTTTTTAATTCATCATCTGGTAAAACACAAATATCGAATTCAAATTTTACGGCCGCAGACTTATCAATCAGTAAAACAATGGTGGAAATGTGGACATCATTTGCAACAAATGGGTAAGTGCATAGTAAATTAGATTCACCGTAATTTCCGTAAGCATAGACCAACTTTTTTATATGCGCGTGGATACTTCATGGTTGTTTGTTGTTATATTCTTTATCTATTCAAATAGATTTTTTTCGAATTTCTATTGATTATCAAATTCTGTGAAATATTTTGTAAAATTTCAGGAAACCAATATCAAGGGAATTAAGCAATCCCAGTATCTGGTTGCCATATACTACAAAAAACGTATATCATCTTCAAATTGGTAAATTTATCAATAATAGAGATCCTACTGTGACACTGTCTAATACATTCTACACGGACCGCATGAACTTTTGGAGACAAAATGCACCTATATTATAACTACTTGAATATTGCGATTTATTAAATTTATCATTCAAAAATTATGTATGTTGTTTGAAGCGAACGAAGAAATGAATTTATTATATGTTAAATACTTCTGCTTATGTAATATTTGTAATGCGTTACATCAATACATTATTTAGTTATTAAAAAATATGTAAAATATAATCCCTTATCTATTCCTTGATACTCTGTTATCTCGCGGGACCCCAGCAATCTCACGGGACCCCAGAAAACTCTCGGGACCCACCTATATATCGGGATCCAATCTATGACACGAACCCCTTCTATTCCAAAAAGCCTATGCTATTCGTCAGGCCCCTCTACCCAATTCTTAGGATTCTTCCATCCCTCGGAACCGCACCTATTGATCGTGACCTCATCTGTCCCTCAAGATCCATCCTATCAAACCGGATCCTACTAATCTTCAGAGGGCCAGAAACATTGGAAACCTGGCCAAAAATCGAAGAGTTGTTTAAATTGTATAAAGTGTGCAGTTTTAGGGGTTTTTATCCCTGTTCTAAAATATGATGTACAAAATTGAAAATGGCGGTTCGAAAATAGCGGATGTCAACTTGAAATTTGTGTTGAATTTTTATAAAGCTGTGTCTATAGGGGTGTTACAGGATACCGATTTTAAATATTATGTTGAAAGATCCAAGTTCAAGATGGCGAATCCAGAATGGCGGACGAGTACTTGCCAATGTGGTTTTATTTTAAGGTACAGTTATGTAGCAGTAAAACCTATATGGTCACCAATTGAAGGATATGGAGGGGTCTAAATAATCGACTTTCAAATGAATTAGTTTTTCAAAATTACGTTTTATTTGATAAAACAAGCGATTGCTTCATAGTTTTGTTATGTCAATTATTTAATTTTGTCTTGAAACCTTACTTGAAGGTCTAGCAAATTGTTTTATACAAGATCAAAGCCTCATCATTATTAGCAAATGCACATAACTGATGTTCATCTTACACACGCGACGCAGAACATTAAATTTCATTCTGCGCCTTTTACGCCACAAACATGACAATAAGCACATTAAAGAGGTAATAATTTCAGAAAATATACTTTAAATATAAAGGAAGACGTATATTAAATAAAATTTCAGTTTGGGGATAGTTGGAAAACTAACGAAACAAGTATATTTAGGTAAAGTAAATGGTAGCGCACCTAGACTGAGACCGAGCAAAGAATCGTGGGAATGTGTTTACAGTTTACTGACTGTAGGTCAGTAAATTGTCGTGTGATAGTCTGTGTCAGTGTCTTTGGTGCAGTTTTCTACTGTCAGTATCTTAAGTGCAGTTCAAAAAATGCATGGGTGCATACAAAATTTTTTTGAGTGACTTCTGACTTGCAACATACAAAACTGTGGCTTTGAGACTTATGGCTTTGAGACTTATGACTTGAGACTTATGACTTTGAGACTTATTACTTTGGACTATGTGACTATGTTTTGTGCAAAAGTTCAAACTGAATTCAGTGAGTTCATCGCGAAAATGAAAACTAACAGTTATTTTTTGTAATAACTGATAGTGCAATCAGGAATTGTAAGTGACTGAAGAAAATCACACTCAAAGAAATGGTTTAGTTGTCCTAACTGAACTGGGTTCGGTTGGCACTATTTCGGTTGTCTGAACTAAACGTTGGTTTGTGGCAACCGAACCGGTTTGGTTATTATGACTGAATCTGTTCGGTTGAAAGAGTTCGGTTGCGCGAACCTCACAGTTCGTTTACGGCTAACTGCACTACGCATGCGCAATAGTGCTCTGGCCTGTGCTGGCAATTTATTAAGATATATGATAGATTTATAGAATATTATACTATACAAATATTAGCATTAAAAAAGAATTGTTTTTTTTTATTTTTTCATTCTGATGAAGTTATAGGATTTGATTAAAATTTGACCCCCCCCCCCCCAGTTTTTGCAAATGTCTACGTTTTGAGACCCCCTGAACCCAAAAAACAGGTTTTTACGAATGTGTCTGTCTGTAGATTTTTAGTTTGTTAGCACGATAACTTTCGAAAGAATTGATCGATTCAATTTTCCTTTGGTATATTCTTTAAGTCTCCTAAACTAAAGGTCAAGTTCGTTAGCCAGCCATTTTGGATAAAAATTGAAAAAGTGAGCGCATTTTGAAAATTTTTGAGACCATGTTTTTTCAAAATTTTAAAATTATATGTGCGGCTATTCATAGTACTCTTCTTCTTTATTCATAATGTGTCCCCTGAGGGTTTACATGACTTCCATTTCTTCCAATCCTTCCATCTACATATTTTATAAAAACTTATCTTTACTATTTACATTTATTTACATCTATTTACAAAACGTCTTATATCTAGATCCTTATTTCTATTTCTTGACGCAAGCGCAATTGGGTACGTGTTAGCGAACGAGTGAGCGAATGATCGAAATCGAATGTGCAAGCGAGAGAGAGAGAGCGCGATAACGCAAACGCAAACGCATCTTAATCTACTTAAGCTATTACATAATCCTTATTTACAAAATCTTTACGCTTCTAATTGAGGTGACTTCCGTTTCCTTTGTCTTTCACTTCTCCTATACCTCTATTTTACCTTTTTCTCTGCATCCATTTTTTCATTCTTTCTCATTCGCTCCCCTAGCCCCCTCTAACTCCTTCATCCACTCTTCTCCCAAACCATCATCTCCTAGAATCTTTACCACATTCTCTTGCCAGCTTCCTTTATCTTCCATTCCTCTCCGACATCCTTCCCATACATGCTCCCATGTTTCCTCTTCCCATTCACAGATTCTGCACTTCCTGTTCTCTCTCTTTTCCCAATACATACCTGCCCTCACCTCGTTTCCCAATCTAAACCTTGCTATTCTGGTCCATCTTTTCTCTCCCCATCCCTTTTCTAAATACTTTGGTAATCCTTCCTTTTTTATCACTTTATACCACTTATTATATTTTGATTCCTCAATCAACCCCCACCTTTCTATTATTTGTCTTTCCCTCTC
>CAKNWW010324801.1:21586-34962 GCA_932074435.1 Andricus kollari | reverse complement strand
AAATCCGAGCTTTTTCAGACCGATGTTAGATAACATACATTTTTGGTCTACGCTGCCTCCACTAGAAGTACTAGTAGGAAGTCGCAACGGCGGATGGAAGAGCGTGCCGGAACCGACTACCCACCGAAACTCAAACACAAATACTCTCGTTCGAGAGTGGAAAACTAAGAAAGATTTCTCAGATAAATTTTCGCGGGGAAACGTGCAGAACGGTATTTATCGCCGTAATGATAATAACAAAAATACTACCGAGTGCGGAGGTGATCAATAATCCTAAAATACAAGCAGATGCTATAAAGGGCTATCTTCCGAAAATAAACATGTTGGTTTCCTCAAATCTGTCGTGGATGAAAGCTAACCAGAGACGGAAAATGAATTTTTAATTGATCATGATTGTAATGAAGAAATATCTTCGGAAAACAAATCAACCCCGTGTTTTCTATGAACGTGGCGGTGGAAACAAACACGGGGTCAAATACAAATCAAAACGCCGAATTCAATAATATACGCGAAGAGCTTCTCGAAGAAGAAACAACTTCGGAACTTAAAAACAAAATCAAATGTCCTATAATAAATTGCACGGTCGGCAAATTAAAAATAAAAGCGTTAACCGACACAAGCAGCGAAGTGACTTGTATATCAAACAAATTCTTTAAATAACACGCAATTGAATTTTCTAAACATCTTATCTTACCAATTACAGGTACTAGTTTATTAGGTGCCACGGGGGAAAAAGCTAAAAAATTGAAAATCCAAATTTTTCTAGGAATAAAATTAAACAACCTAGATATTGATCACAGTTTTCTAGTAGTTCCAAATTTGAGTAAAACATGTATTTTCGGAATAGATATTCTAAAGAAATTAAAGGGAAAAATCGATTGGTTTCTGACACCTTAAGCTTATGTAACGATACAAATAAATCAACTATAAAACTTCAAACTGAGCCCGAAAAAGATAAAAAAAAAACAGCTCCGCAGATTTCTCGGATTTGTAAATTTTTATACAAAATTTTCAAGACCTCACGCGGAAACAACTTTTCCACTTCATGAACTTCTATAGAAAAATGTTCCATGGAAGTGGAACAAAAATCATGAAATGGCCTTCCAGAAAGCAAAACTACTTTTTTGTGATTCGGCCGTCATGACCTATCCCGTCATTTTACGTCCTTACTACTTATATACGGACGCGAGCGGATTCGCTCTGGGGGCAATTCTTGTCCAAAAAGATGACTCAGGTGATGAATACATCATAACCTGCGCAAGTCGTACATTGAAAGGAACAGAGTTCAACTATTTTACAACTGAACAGGAATTACTCGCCTTAGTTCGGGCCCTCATTAAATTTCGAACCTATGTGCTCCGTACCAAAATAATAATCAGAACAGACCACAAAGCCTTGAAATTTCTCAAAACATGTCGCTTTGTGAGTGCGAGAATCACACGATGAACTCTCGCAATCCAAGATTTCGCCTTGGAAATTGAATACATAGAAGGAAAAAAAACGTATCTGCTGATGTTCTAAGCAGAATAACGTCTGATGAAAGTTTCTTTCCATTCGAACCCATAAACGGATGTGTTTTTATCCACACTAGCGAAAAACCATCTGCGGAACTCCGAAATTTCATAAAAAAAACATCGCTAGAGCAACAAAAAAATCCTTTTCTAAAAGAAAAATATGAATTAGCTATATCTAACAAATCAACGCGATTGAAGATTCACAACGAAACACTTTACTCAAAGATAGGAGAAACTTTAAAAACTTGTGTCCCAAAAAGTATCATAAACACTCTCATCAACGAGTATCACGAGATGTATGCTCACATAGAAGCAAGAAAATGCCACAAAATATTAACAGAGTTTTTTTATTTTCCCAAATTCGCTTGCACAATTCGAAAAAGACTATCAAGTTGCGATTCATGCCAGCGAAACGAAGTGGCAAATATGACAAACTATGCAGAAATGAAAGCAATAGTAGCTTCAGCCCCAAACGAGGCCCTCTCTGTAGATTTTTACGGACCAATCCCTGCGATACGTGGTGGATTTAAATACATCCTTTCAACAATTGATATTTTTAGTAAAGGCTCTAGCTGAATAAGCATGGGAAAAGTGCCCCTGCTCTAATTGGGCTCATATTACAGGGGTATGTATCTTCTAGTATGAAAATAATTTATGCAAAGTACCAGCTCTTAGAAATGATTTTTTCAGAAGTTATAGTCAAAAATACAAAATAACGAAAAATCAATTTTTCTGGAAAACGGCTCAACCGATTTTAACGAAGAAAATATATGTTATGGGGACAGATAAGACAACACTATATAAAAATCTCGGATGAATTGCGTTAACTTTAAAGGGTAAAAACAAATTATTTTAATTTTCAAAATTTTTTTTTGACCATGTTTTTCAACGAGGGCCACCTTCATTTTTTTCTCATAAAATAAGCGAACACTCATTAGTAACATATATTTTTTACGAACTGATCAAGAGGGGACTTCATAGAAAAAATAAGTGAGGAACATTTGTTGGCCCCTGAAATACATGCTTTTACATACAAACCAGGGGCCAATTCAACGTTGTACTGCCTGCTCAATTAAATGAGCTTAATTCGAGCCAGATGGTGTTTTAATGAGAGTAAAGAGCACATTTGCTTACCTTTATTGCCAAATTCAGGCATCTAAATCAAAACAATGGTTTCGAAATCTCTCTTTAAAGTGCTAAAGGTGTATGAACATTAGTTTCCCGTGGAACTCTTTGTAGCAGTGCGTGTGCTCCAAAAAGTGAAGTTACCTTGTAGAAAATTGTGGAAGTGTCAAGGTTTTTGTTTACTGTGATATTTGCTTACGTAAACTTTGTTTGTTCACTACGGAGAACAAAGAACGTTGCGCTGCATGTAATCGCTTATTGAGAAAGGTGCCGCGGCGAAGAAAGAAAATTGAACATGAAGACGGAGAAACTTTATACTCATCATTGCTTGGAAAGCGGATAAATATAGAAGATGTTATTTGCGACAAATATCGTAAAAAAGCGATGAAAGCTAGAACTGGTAAGTACTTTATTTTGGCAATAATCATTTTTTTTATAAAGCAAGTGTATTTATTATCGGTACGTGGAATAGGTGAAGACGTTGAGTCCGAGTTAGGGTCGACAACTAATGAGGATCTTATGTTCGAACCACGTTCATCGTAGTCAACTCATCGATACTGTTGCATTTGTGCGGCAAGCAAACATGTGACAAAAGTTTCTCAGAAAGCAAGACTTCAGGCATATATTGTTAGACGAATCTATATATCATCGGGCAATCGTTGCTGTGAAAATCACCTGAATCATAAACAGTTCTACGAAGAATGTCTATTTGTTTAAAAATGAAGATTATTATTAAATTAAGATAGAAATTAAGAAATCGAAGTTAACGATCTTCAAAAATTAATGGAATCTTTAGCAATCAGGTATGATCGTATGAATATGGATAAGATAGCGACTTTCACGTTACCTGCGAGAAGTTATTTGTCTACACAGAGTTAGAGTGGGAAAATATTATTCAGTTACGGAAATGATGACATCTTTGAGATATTCAGATATGCGTTCTTCGACTCAAGCAATTGTTGTTTTTTTGGTGAAACTAAGAACCGGTAATTCTAATGTTTTGATCGTGTCAATGTTGCAGATGAAAAGTCCTACGTTAGCAGTTTGTTACCTTGCTGAAATTATGAATGCGGATGGTAACGTGAATCTCAAAATATTAAAAGAGAGCACCAGCATTCTGCAAGTACAAATCCCATCGCGTCATGTCAACAAAAGAGATTACAGATGTTATATCGAATATATTCCTGACAGCCAAGGATATCAGGGAATAAATCGATATTCATGCGAGTGTGCTAATACATGTAGAACCATGGGATGCTGCTCACATATTGCGGCAGTTATATATTACTTGGAAAATACTCGCTGCTTGTCAAAAATAATAAAGCCAGCAGAGATACTCAGTAAAACCTTTACGAATACCAACACGACGCCAATAACACTAGTTTACATCCAAAATGTACATTCAAGGCAACTATTTTTTTCCTATGTATTTTCGCTCGCTAAACTCGAAAATCACATTAAAAATTTTTTTTATGGATAGGTTTTCGAGAAATGATTTTTTGAAATTTTTTTCCATTTTTGTCGGCGGTGGCTTTATATTCTAGGCCATATATCGACTTGTAAACGTCAAATTGTATCGCACAAGGTCTCATATTAAAGGTAATAAAATTTCCAACAATCGCTCTTCATATTGTTTTCCAATCTGTTCAGTAGTTTAGGTGATATGTCCCAAAATATATGAGAAAATTCCATTTTTCGCGCCAAAATAAAAATCGAAAATTCACTCTATCGCCATGCAAAAATAGAAAAATTCAAATTATGTCCAGTTTCTTGTTTTTTATATATATATCGAAATTTTACGAAAAAAAACACGATATTGATGAAGAAAATATATGTATAAATACCGGAAATATAAACAATTGAATGAAGGTAACAAAATTCAAAGATGGTTCGCCTCTCGTCAGTGCACGCGCTGCACCGAGTGTACAAAGGGATAGGCGATACCGGTACTATTCTTCGAGCATCGAGTATAAAATACTAAAGTCGGGTTCAAAGGTATAGGCCCCTCACTTTTTTGCTTGCAACTCGCACAAAAAAAAATCTCTGAAATATCTAATAAAAAGCATCTGAAAGCTTAAAGTCTTCCGAATGCAGCGATATGTTAACTTTTGTCCTAAAACTTTTTTTGCAATAGTTAGAGGGGAAAAAGTCCCAACAAACAGGGTTTTTCGGCCTTATTTTTCAAGGGTCGACTTTGACCTGTTCCCAGAAGGAGGGCGACGTCAGGGAAAATCTGAAAAAATTCACAGATATTCTTTGAACATTTCTGAATGCAATGCATTTTTCAAAATGCTGAATTATGCAATAGTTTACTTTATACGGTGGTTTATTTAAAAAAACTTTATCTTGCGAACTTTTTGGGGCTTATGTCCTTTTTCTGTTTCAAATTTTGGCGCTTATGCCCTTTTGGACGACGAACGAAAACGGCTAAAGTACCTCATCTCGAAAGTGTGCATGTGCAGTTTTTTCACCAGTGCCTAAAGTAAGCCATCTTCAAACTGCGCATGCGCGAAAATTGTTTCGCGCACAGTCTGCTCAAATAAGGTCCTTTAGACACCATTTAGTAGCATGAAAAGATCAACTTTTGAGGTGGGTGTTGCAAAAAAAACTATATTCAACACGAGTCAAAAGTATATTTTTCGCTTGGGTGATTATAGTGCCCTTACGAGAATATTTTTCCCTCGGGTGCTTACTGCCCTCGCTTCTTTCGGGCAGTAAACGCATCCTCTACAACAATATTCTCGTTCGGGCAGTAAACTCACCCGCGTGAAAAATCTTCTACTTTTGCCCCTTGTTGCATAATGTACTATTATTTAATACAAGTACTTCTTCGTTACACCGCTTTACAAAATGAAAAAACGTGTACATTAAATTTTAATTTTAACAGGTGTAAATATGTCGCTCAAAATTAATTTTTTGCATTCCCACTTGGATTTTTCCAAGGATATTGGGATACAAGAATGTTGGGAGATTATATTTGGTTCCTTATGGGCATGTGATACTTCAATAGGGTTCAGTCCCCCCGGGTTTTTGTCCACAAAACTTAAAATTTGTAAGAACTGAATTCGGAGATGCTATAAAATAGAATAACGGACGTCCCCGAACTCTTTTTTTAAGGGATAATAGCAAAAAAATATATTCTGCTAAATAAAACTTTTCTGTATATGCACTATTTGGAGGTTAGGATCAGTTGGCAAGTCTCTTCATTCCGATAATTTTGCTATCTGTTGTACCGAGTGGCATAGAGGGCGTCCTGAGGAGCATAAATTAAATTATTTATGAAATATATTTTTTGGATTGCCTACAAACAAGCTTAGTTCTGGGAGATTAGTTACTATGTTTTATTACTTGTGTTAAGTTTTCGACCAAAAATATTGTGTAGTTTGGTAGTAAAGCTGCGGGGAGAATTGTAACACACATAACCTCAAAATACAGACATAGTAATCAAATTTAGCAAAATGAAATTTTTTTAATTATTCCACAACAGAAGAGTTCGGGGACGTCCGTCGGGGGAACCCAACACTGCTAAAATCGATAATTGTTCATGTATCACATGCCCTTATCAGAGAAACGGAACCTGCGAAGAACAGAAGACAAATCAGGGACCAGCATTATTTCTAATCTAGTCATGCAATATTGAAATTCATAATTAAAAACTAATAAAATAAATTAAATAAATGTTTTCTATACAAAAAATGAAAAAAATAGAAAAACAGAGTAAAGTTAGAATTTTGGTACCTTCAATAAAGTGCTTATGTCTCCGCTATTTATGCATATATTTTCTTCATCAATACCTTTCATTTTTCTTAAAAGTGCTATCTATATATAAAAAATAAGAAACTGGACATCATTTGAATTTTTCTATTTTTGCATGGCCATAGAGTGAATTTTCGATTTTTATTTAGGCGCACAAAATGGAATTTTCTCATATAATTTGAGACCTCGTGCGACCCAATCTGATGTTTATAACTTGATATATGGCCTAACATGTGAAGCTACAGCCGAAGAAAATAGAAAAAAATTTCAAAAAATTATATCTCGAAAACCTATCCATAAAAAAATGTTTTAATGTGATTTTCGAGTTTAGCGAGCCAAATACATAGGAAAAAAATAGTGGCATTAAATATACAGGAATTTTGTTTAATTTTGTAAACTAGTGGAATAATTGATGAAAACTTGATTCACACAGTAAGATCGTACTTAAAATTTGTATTGTAATATGACGCCATTGGTCGTGCTCTTTACTCTCATTAAAAAAGAATCTATCCCGAATTAGGCTCATTTTATTTAACAGTCAGTACAATTATGCTTTGCCCCTGGTTTGTATGTAAAAGCATTTATTTCAGGGGCCAACAAATGTTTTTCACTAATTTTTTGTATCAAGTCCCCTCTTGATCGGTTCGTAAAAAATATATGTTGCAAACCAGCGTTCGCTTATTTTATGAGAAAAAAATGAAGGTGGCCCTCGTTGAAAAACATGGTCAGAAAAATGTTTGAAAATTAATTTTTTTTTTTACCCTTTATAGTTAACGCACTTCATCCGGGATTTTTCATATCTTTTCTTCGTTAAAGCCGGTTCAGCCGTTTTCCAGAAAAAATGATTTTTCGATTTTTGTATTTTCGACTGTAACTTCTGAAAATAATTAATTTAAATAAATTAAGTAAATTATTTTCACACAAGAAGACACTTACCCCTCAAATATGAGCCCCATTAGAGAAGGGGCACTTTTCCCATGCTTATTCAGCTAGAGCCTTTGTACGTTTGTATTCACTGCGAAAATTTACTGCACGCGCAGCATTAAATCGTCTGACCAAAGATTATTTTCCAAATTATGGAAAACCAAATAAAATTATCAGTGACCAAGGGACCCAATTCACATCACTAGAATGTTCCGCACGTCTCGAAAAAGAAGGTATTAAACCAATCCTTACCGCAAATTATCTCGGTTCTAGAAAATAACCACAATTCATGGGGATTATGGATAGAAAAGATCGAAACGTGCTTCAATGAAGGTTATCACGACACAACCGATTTTACTCCTTTAGGAATCCACTTAAATAAAAAATCTCTATGATCGTGGGAAAAATGGTTAAATCTTCCTGAACGTACGGAAGACATACCATACAACTGAAAACTAAAATCAGTGAGCGAACGCACAAAAATAAAAGGAGCAAAAAGGGCTAACGCCTTCAATCACAACCATAACCTCACGAATCTACAAATAGGATCGAAAAGTCTTATGTTATTAAAAGCAATACGAAGCTCCGATAAAGAAGATAAACTAACGAGAAAATTCCTAGAGGTTTGCGAAGGCCCCTACCTAATAGAAAACAAATGAGAGAGGGCACCTACGTTTAAAAAAAACCCTATAACAACGCGGAAAGAAGAACCTTCAATATTAAAGATTTAAAAATATACCAAGAACGGGAAACACTTTAAATCCATAACTCAACCTGCACGTTTATCATAACACCTAGCATGACTCGTGCCCGTCTTCATGGTCTAAAAAAGCAGAAGAAAAACGATTTAAAACCACCCTAAATATTTATTTCAGATGAACAACATCGACCAAGCATTTGCAAAGATAAACAGCAGAGAAGTTAGCATCCAATGTAACATGAACGACAATCATAAACCAAACGTCGAAATCCATAATTATTTGGAAAAACGATACAAAAAAAATACCCCAAAACGACATCAAAATGCTGGAACCCCTTTTGATAATTATACACCTTTTGAAAAAAGCCTGATTAAAAATATTAAGCAACATGAAAACTATCCGCAATGCGTAAATTTTGCGGCATAAAAGAGAAAATCAATTACACATCTCTCGTTGTAAATTCAGACTTTGAATAAAAGAATTTCCTTCCCATATAATATTACTAAACCTTTACTTAATACCACCAAGAAAATAAATAAAAAGTGATTACTTATCACAAAAAAAAAACAAAAGAAAAACTTGAAAAACAGATTCTATATTAAAAGAATCACAAAAATTTAATTTATTTTCGACAATAAATATAATGCGAGATCGCTCCTCTCAAACAAACTTTTCGAGCAAAACTTGGAGCACACAACAAACTTATCTCCACTTACATTCAGACGAAAAAGCGAAATAATTACCTTCCACTCCTCTGAAATTGTTTTTTAAATTAAAACTTCGCCTATCTCGCTTTCCAAATAGCTAGCGGGGGCAGGTGTAACGCTCAATTATCACGTTTCTTGGCACTAGCAACTTGAAAAGCTACCCAGTCCAAGTCCCATTTTAACCCTGCGTCCCCCACGTGCAAGTGAGGGACACCGTCCCCCACTTGGGGTATACATGAACCCCACTCACTTTCACGACGCAAGCGGTGTGGAATCGGATTGGACCGGCGTCAAAAAATTATTTTTGTTTTTTAATAACACGAACAAAAATATTGTAGGTATTCAAAGCAAACAGGATTCAAGTAGAGAGTTTAAAATAAAGTTTAAACCTTATCAGATACAAAAGACAACCTCCTTATACTACTGACTAACGAAATCACACTTCAAAAATATAAAGTGGAACAAACAAACACTACACTTTCAATATGAGAAAAATTCGCAAATTTGTATTGCAATTTCAGTCTTGAGGCAACAACTTGACAAGACTAGATAAAACTAATAATAGCAACGTGGGGTCCGAGCGGACAACAAAAACATTAAGAAAAAAGGGATTACATACCTGAGAGATTAAAGCGCTCTTACCGGCGTCTTGAGAAGTATTGAGAGGAAAGATACTAAACGCGACAGGCAACGGAATGCAAAATTGCGAATGTCATAAGGAAATTAGTGCATCTGGGGTCCACCTAGACCCCACGTGGGGGACGCAGGGTTAAAAAATGGGGCAGCTGTGGAGTTCCATCTTCAAAGAACGTAACATATCAGAAATCGATAAGGAAGCGATAGAGTTTACCGATATAGTAAGTAGTATGCGGTAAGCCTTCTTCGAATTACCACCAGCAGCGGCAAGCACAGGTAGCACAGCTAACACCGGAGTGGGGACTTACCTGGCTACTAGAGGGGTGAGCTGTTAAATAGCCGCTCCCGACAAGAAAGCTCGTCTTTTTCCCGATGCGTCGGCAGGAGCACCAGCTCTAAGAAAAGAATTGCGGTATCTTCTTAGAGTAACCTAACAGGTTTCTTTAATTAGATGCGCGTTGGCAATTTATGCCGTTTAATTTCAGGTTAGATAGAAAGGACGTATAGTCTACTAGAATCTCTCTCTGAGTCCTTTCTCATTAATAGCATGGCTCATTGAGATAAACGTTCTTCTTTTTATTTAATTCTCGAATACTGTAAAATTTATTTATGGGTAACAATGATTAAATCCAGTATTCCAAAAGGAGAATAATCTCTTTATTTTGTTTCTTGAGTTTTTCATGGGCGATTGCCCAACTCAAATAAGCAAGTTTAAATCATAAGCAATTGTATCTCGTTAGGAGATTTTGTGTCTAATTATTCCAGTAGATTAAAGTAGGGAAAAGGTGATTCTGCTGAGCAGAATCACCCATTGTGTCACGGGTCATAATGATGAAAATGAGTGATTTCTAATATCTCATTAGAGATTGGGTTTAAAATCTAGTATCACAAAACGGAATGGTTGCCGTGACTCATTATGTTTTCCCTCTCGTACACATGAAGAATGCATACGATCTCGTGGTGAGAACAGTAACGCTTCACCAGACGTTAAGAAAAAACAATTTTATTCTTATAAATTGAATCTTTTTTTGTCATTTTTTACTTGTAAATCCTGTGAATTAATATCCTGTAATTAGCGCCGTGTAAAAAACACGAAATTTCGAGTCGGGACTCGAATCTGACACGAACATTCGAGAATCTGAGCGGCTTCGAATTCTCAAGTGTTTCGAGCTAAAGAGTACCAAGGGGTTTTTCGTGTTGCTAACAAGCAAATTCGAGGTCAAAATTTTGACCAAGATTGCAACCCAATTTTTTGAAAAATTCAATAATTGAACAGGTTTTTAAGAAAGTCGGTACCAGAAGTTTAAATGCAAGTTCCAATAGGATTTTTTGATTTTTTATGGTAATCTGGCACCCCACGAACATTTTGGGATGAATAGTAACATGATTAGTAACATAATTCGGTGCAATATCCGCACGACAAGCCTCAACGATCTTTATCTGAAAGATCCTTAAAAAGTTAGATGACATTTATTGGATACTGTTTTATGCTGCTATGAAAGTACTTTTTAAAACAAATTCCTAATAGAAAATTTTTTTTTTAAATTTTAAGTTTTTATTTCTTTTTTATCTTTGAAATCAAGGGAGCATCATTTAATTAGAACCTAAGAAGAATCAGTGATTGACAGAATATTTCAAAAGCAAAAAGAAGCCTATTATATTTACAATGCAAATTAAAAAAATTAGAATAAAAATAGTTTTTTGGTTAAAAAACACTCCCACGATTTTCCTAATTGCATATCTAAAATAGCCGAACATCATTCGAGGTGAAAATTCTGCAAAAAAAGTCCAGTACTATTATTTTTAATAACCTTTTGCAACAAAGGAATATATAACCCTTTGTTGATTCAACAGTTATAAGTTTACAAAGATTTTTGTAGAACAGTTTTAACTTTACTGGGAGTTTTTTTTAACTTGAGACATCGAAATATCTCAAACAATACACATCCTATGGAAAAAATAAATTATTTTCGAGGAGGAAAAGCGAATTTAAAAAAAATTTACCCCACCCCACCCCCAGTAGACATGAGGGGTGGTCTTTTTTTTGCGAATCAAAAAAAATTTTTCGCTTAAAACTTACGTATTTCATGAAGGAGAATCTGAAACTGTGATGAAAAATTGGGGTTGATATTTTAAATTACAAAGTTACCCCCCCCCGCCTCATTCAGATGGGGGGGGGGAGTTTGTTCAAAGTCGCTTTTCCCCCTCGAAAATAAAAAGTTTTTATTACGGATATTTTTTCATAGAATGCGTAGTCTTTTTTAGATATTTCGATGTCTCAAGTTTAAAAAAAACACCTGTATATTTCATAATTAATAGTCCCTGAATAAAAAAAGTTTTTTATGAACTTTTCTTTTCGATAACCAAAATCTGAAATTTTGATAAAAGCTCGCCCATGATTATTTTAGTTTTTGCGCAAAATATGCACATACCTGTAAGAATAATATTTCACAAAAAACTGCTTGTAATGTATTTTTAGGTTTAAGTTGGTTACGACTCACCCCGTCCTGTACTAGTATTAAACTATAAGGAAAAATCAAACTTTAATTTGACTTACCAGAACCACTGCCACTTGTTGTCATTTCTAACATATCCCTGATAGTTACACCTCCGAGAATTGGTCTATCCGGAGCTTCCATTGAATCATCTGGAAAATGTCTAGCTGGTCGTTTCCTTGCCATGTGAACGTGATAGACAGCCATTGCGATCACGCAAATTACACAGATAGGTAACGCTATGGTCAAAGCCGTTTGCCAGGTCTCCCAAGTTGTCCTACTTCCATTTGGCAACACTTGGATAATAAGAATAATATTATATTTTTCGAAAATTTAGAAAATAATAAAAATACTACAGTGCAATTTATGCGCGACATAATAAACAAACCAATGCGAAAACAGATAGAAATCATTCAAGCAACAAATCAGCAAGCTAGTTAAAAATGAATTACATGTAATTGAACTTATTGACATAAACCAGTTTGTCTATAGATATTAAAAATGATAATTCTTTACTATCATAATTTAAAAAATTTGATGCATAAATGCGAAATAACAATATTTATAGTGTTTCCTGGGTTATTTCAATACATCAAAGCAAACCTAGAAGCAACCAAGTATGTAAAAAATTACTCAAATTTAACTACAGTTAAGACAATGCCTTCCATGGCAAACATGCCCATGCAATGAATGGAGGATGATAGTAGGATCGTCGGGGATAAGGAAGGCCAACACTTCATTTCATAATTCAAGGCATTATTTACCATACCACTGCATTCTTCAATACGGATTCCTTGTATTATATTTTGTACATTTGGATAAACTTTCGATAAATCAATGTACAAAAACTCGAAAGACATCATTGCAGTAAACCTTTTTTCTTGTAATCTTCCTTGAAGTTAATGAAGACAAATCACAATTTATTTTCACAAATCTCTCAATTGATGTTTTGCTGTTTCAAGATACAAGCAAAAAATTGTTCTGCTCTATGATTTTGCGCCTTCGAATTAAACGTCGACATCGCCACTTCTATTGCCTTACCTGATTGATATGACATTTCCTAGATCTCTGTATGATAAACCAGATGCTGTTAAACAATTATTGAAGTAAAACAGACAGGCCATTTTCCATGAAGATACATTGTTCTTTTAATCTAACTTGAAGATGTTCTAACCACATTTAGGTAATCTAAGCTTTTAAGATAGCTACCGTGCAGGAGATAGTAGGTAAACATACAAAAATTATGTAATTAAAAACTTTAATTGTTGACCGAACGTTTTATTTCACTTTTTACCAAATTTTGTTTTAATGGTGGGCTTTTATTGAATGAAAACTATAACTTTTCAGCATTAAATATTTGAAAATTAATTTAGTAATGTCGAAAATCATGAACAAATCATTTTAAAAAGAAATATATATATAGTTAAAAGTTTGTCATAAGGACAACCGCAGGATTTCGCTGGGAGCAGGTGCTAATCCGAAAAATTGCACCCGCTCCCAGCGAAATCGCCGTAAAAT
>CAKNWW010324801.1:2905-21186 GCA_932074435.1 Andricus kollari | reverse complement strand
TGATGCAGCTAAGTTGTAGCAAATCTTCTTCTCAAGAAAATAAGTTTCTATTCCGTAAAATCCCCTACTTTTTAAAAATTTAAGCGATTAGAAACAAATTTCGGTCAAAATCAAAAGTTTTTCAATCAATAATTTCAGTATGTTACAAATTTTTTTAATGAAAAAATCATATTTTATATCTTTAACAATAAAATCAAGATAATAATGCAATTTTTTAAAGTATAATTAATACATTTTTCCAGAGACTTTATTATCTTTTTTTACACTATATTTAGGAAAAATAATTGATTGCAACGCATGCCTCGAAAGTACGCTTTCTGATGCCTGTATTCTGTGTCCAATGGGAGCCTTTTCTTTAAGAAAACTAATTTTATCGCCGCGCATGTGCACTGCGAGCAAGAAAAATAATTTCTAACGTTGAGCATGCGCACTTCGATCAGGAACAAAGGTTTTATATCGATGGACATGTGCACTTTGAGCGAGAAAATTGTTTCTATCGCTGGGCATGCTTCGACCTCGACTCACTCGACTAACTTGCAGCTCGATCTAGAAACATCAAAACACCTACTCAGCCGATCACCTGGAACAAACTGAGGCGCCGCCCAGTGGGGTAAAATTGTATTACGTAGAGTAGCTGCAGTAGATTCGTCAGCTAGGTTATGTCAGATCTGTCAGACACTTCGAAGTGATATGTGACGATTTGCCTAGCACCGGATCATCGTATGTATGAATTCTCGGTCTACATTTTTTCAAGTAGAAAGTAGAAATTAAAAAAAGAAATTCCGAGAGTATAAGAATCGGAGTATTAATGATCAGCCCAATAACTTCTGTCTGTCAATTATTCATTCTCCTTCCTCCAAATGAAAAAGTAACTAAGTTATTTTCCAAGAAGGAAAGAAGGGTCGTGTCGCCGGACATTTTGAAGTTGTTCCGTGGAGAAAAGACGAGCTCAGGGTGTTCAACATTACTATTAGAATGTTTTTACAACAAGATTTTTCTGGGTAGCACGCATATTCTCGCAAATAAAAGAGATCATCTCTCCATTCCCCTATAAAACAGCGGAGCAGACAGCTGAAACCATTGGTATTGAGTTCCACGTCATACAGCATACATAACAATTAGGGTAACCATTTCAACAGAATACTCTGGGTGATATTGACGCAAAATTTTGAACAGATCCTTGAACCTCTTTACCGTTTCTTTCTCATTGGTGGTGATGTTCATGTCGACTGCTGTCGAAATTCAAAAACGAACGTCTTTCGTTTTTCGATATCTAGAGGAGCGATATAAAGATCCTTAAGCAATTCCACATATAGAATCGAATAGAATAGAACAGAACACATATGCAAAGAGAAAATATAAGATATATAAAAATTTAAAAACAGGTCAAACAACCACCGCAAGGCTTCCACTAAGAGCAACCACCATTCAGGAAACTGACAGTGGCTCTCAGTAAACTGCGGCAAATCACACCTATGTCCATGTCACACGACCGTGAGATGAACGGCCACATGTCACGACGAAATTACTACGACAGGCCGGCGAAAACCTCGTGTGTCTTGAGGACACGTAGCGACCCAAGGATGGCAGACCTCTGCATCCAACTCACAAGTGCCTCAGCATATTTTTGGCACGCGGGAATGGCTCTGAGGTAACAAACCAGTAATAGCTTCGCATCTCCGAGAGCGCCGATACAAGGTTTTAACGGAATATTCTGGGCACAGTCGTCGCAGCTCCCTTAAAAGATCTCTATACCTCTCCTCCTTTTGCCTCTCCTTAGCTGCGATGTTGTAGTCGGCCAGAGCCCAGAACCCTCTTCTTGAAATGGTGAGGAAGCACGAAGAAGTGGGCACTAGAGCGTTTCTGTACAAAGCAGCGGAGAAGGCTGCTGGACGTCTTCCACAGAAATGTGAATGATCAGTGCATGTCGTTTGAGCTAACGTTTACTTTTCTTAAATCACCCGGGTTAAAGTTTGATACCGAGGGTTTCATTTTGGCGTGCCAAGCCGGTCTCTTTTTAACTTTTGCATACTGTCGCAACAATTTAAGCCAAGAGATTCCTGACGATAGCTACAGAGCATGTCATGCACACCCCGAGCAAATAGGACACATACTACGCGGTTATCCAAGTCACGCGGGAACAACGCATATCTAAACGCACAAAGCGGCACTAACCCTGATATCTCTCCGCCAAATGCTGCAAGGGAAATAAAGTCAATTTTCGAGAATGAGAAGTGACAAATATACTGAAAATACATATTCTCCAAAATTGAGTCTGTCGCGCACTTGAGACCTGACATAGTTCTCCTTGGCTTACAGAAACCAACCATGCTCGTTCTTGAATTTTTGGCCCCAGCCGGCAAGAGCATCTTATCCAAAAGGAGTGGAAAGAAAGAGAGGTATAAAGGCCTTATAAAAGAGTTGCAGCGGTTGTAGCCACAATGTTCTGTGATGCCATTTTACAGCGAGCGCGTGCCATTTTCTAGAATGGCATCCACTCCTGGTAATATCCCGCGGTTGCCTTCATGAGAAAACCACCGGACGCGTGCTCAGGTTGCGGATAGAGGGTACATGTGCCAAGGGGTTCTGCTAACTATTGTTACAATACTTAATAAGCAGTCGCAAAAAAATGTCCAGGGATGGTCCCGGTGGAAAAACCGCCCAGCGGAAGCATGACGACCGTGCCGAAAGCTAAAAGCATGCGGGGAAAACTCGGTTCTACGTTCGCTTCAAAGCGATTGAAGTGCGGTACACCAGATAATTGATCAGGAAATGGTGCCGATCTCCCTAGAGTTGGAGGTGCTGAAAATTCTTTGGTTGCAAACACGACGAGGAACCGTCGAAACGCTCACAATAGGTGGACGAATCGACTCAAGGATGACTTGTTGGACAACTACGATGCCCGTATTATCCCTGTTCGCGGAGGCTTCATGGCGCGTATATAGACTCTATGGTACCAGTAAATCCCACAGCTTCAGCACGTATCGCGGCATGAACAAGCCGCAAACGAAGAGCAGGAAGCGACATCAAGACCAACCACGGAAAGCCCCCTGAGAGATAATAGCGATTTCAGGACAATGAGGAACATTAACATGCACATTCCTCTTAAGCCCCCAAATCTGGCTGAAATGAATGTCTTCATTCGTCAGGATATCGCGGAGGGGTCTGACTTCTGGACCATCAATTTTTCAGTTTATGGTGGAGCGAGAGCTTTGACTGATTCAAATCGAAGGCTAAAACAGAAGATTGATCAAAAGATCAAAAGGCGCTTGCATCAACTAAACAAGAAGATTGGATGAGCAACACAGAATGCGTCCCGTGTTCAATATGTGATTGACTACATAACATCTGGTAGACCATTCACGGAAAGGGTTCGAAAGTTCGCCCAAGAACTAAGGATCTTGAATCACAAACTAAACAAGTCAAAGCTGCTAACAATCAAGCAGATTTAACCTCCCATAGACTAATCATCTGTCCGTAGAGAAGTTTAAAAGTTTATCCGCACACATTGTGGTGCATAGAGAGATTGATACCAGAATTCACTATCTTATCTGGAAATCATCATGTAACAACGAACAGCGTTACCTTCCAGAGGGGCGTCTTTCAGGGCGACACCATACGCCTTCTCCTTTACTGCATCACACTTCTGCCACTATCTTTCGCCGGATTCGGGACACAATATTAGTGAAGGAGGCTTTCCGAAGAAGATACAAGCGTCTCCTTCGATAGATTTGGTCTCCAATCTGTCAGCCTTGAACAAGATATCTGCGACTAACATGCTTACCGTCCCAGTTTTACTTTACTCGTTTGGGGTAGTTCCATTGACGAAGCACGAGTTCGTGACCCTCAACATTGTCACACGTACGATCATGCATATCCAGAAGAGCTTGCATATCAATTCGTCGGTTCTGCGATTGTACATCCCACGCCGTCAAGGCGGGTGTGGTCTTTTAAATCTCCAAGGTCTATATAACAGAATTATCTTGAGTACAGCTTACATCGTCGAAAATGAAAGAGATCCTCTCATAAAAATGGTCACGAAACACGAGATGGTAGGCAAAGGAACGTACCTCTACAAAATCACGGAGCAGGCGGCCGAGACCCTTGGCCTGAATGCTAACATCAGAAGTGAGGAAAGTGCATTACTCCATGAAGATGTTTCACTTCTAAAAGCCCAAGTAAAGAAAGCAGAGGTGGATAACTTCCGCTAACAGCTTCTCGACATGAAAATGCACGGAAACTTTTACAGAAATGTAGAAGATCAGCCCTTGTCGAAGGAGCGAATGTTTGCTTTCCTCAGATCATCCTGACTTAATTGAGACACAGAGGGTTTCATTTCCGCGTGCCGGGATGGTGCCATTTCACATACTATACTGGTGTCCTACTCACGAGGGAACGACACATCTCCAGAAACGTAATGCGGTTCTAGGAGTGCTTTACCACCAAATTTATCGAACTCACTGTGTAGGCCGCGACCCTGCCCTGCCGAACGCTCCGATGGAGATAGAGTCAATTGTCCAGAACAAGAAGTGACGAATTTTCTGGAACTAAGATTTTCTTACAGCAGTCTCCATTGCACACTCGAGTAGATTAAATATCTCAGAGAAATGTTCTAGGTATTCATAGAGGTGTGCAATGAAGAATTACGAATAAACTGAAGACGATCTTACATTGTATAGTCAAGTCCCTTAAGCAAAATTTATGTGATTTAGAGAACATCAACACGTATACGATACGTCTGAATGGGGTTCGGAATTATTCACAAACAACATTTTTCTCTACAGATTACATTAAAGTAAGTCTTATGTTCGCCAGGTACTAACTGTACTTTTGTTTGACTCAGCTTCAGGAGGAACAGTTTATTTTTACTTGCACAGGTGTTTAAGGAACAGTCGAAAAAATTTGTATGGGTACATATTTGTAAAAAAGTTTCAGACAATTAATTCGTACCTATTACGCGCTAAGCTTCTTGTATTTTTTACAACTGCTGAACATCCAATAATTGTTCAAGGCGACCTGAACTTCGTAAACACTCATTGATAATTTATCAAACACTTTCACGAATCCACAAGCTCTACATGATTTCCGAAAAATTAAATATTTCTGAATAATTTCTCAGTAATAGTCAATGATCTAAAGGATTATTAGCACAACTGTTCTTAAATGCATTAAATGTTTTCAAGGAAGATTTCTCTCCACCATATTAAAATAATAATTTTAAATTCCCTACAAATATTGAAAAATGATTGTTTCTAATTTTGTTTTGTGCTATGCAGAAGAATTAATCAAGAAAAACATCGTTCCATACAAACCTATTTTTCGATTAGGAAATTTACTACTATGTACGAATCCTAAAACAAAAGTTATTAAAATATTAAAATTTTCTAGTTGACAAATCTTTTTGGTTCTACAGTCTTAATTACATATGAGAATGCAGCTATACAATGTTTTATGTGTTCAAAACTGATCTCGACTTATTCAATTTTGTATTTATTGATAAAATATTCAATCGATATTTTTATAATTAAATATATCATAGTTTATAAACAAATATAATTTTGCACTGTATAACAGAATTACGATTATATCTACTTGATATTAATAATAGGCGATGCAATCAGATACTTCACTGCCTCCCCAAAAAAAGATATTGTCCACCAAACTGTGATTCCTGTTTTCAAAATCTGTGTCTTTATTTCACATTGAATAGTCACCCTTGCCATACCAAACTTGATGATAAATGATCAATTCATCAATAGTATGAATACACAACTGGAAATAATATGTAATGTACTTTCGCTGACGAGAACAACTTATATTACATATAAAATGGTACATGGGTGATCAAAATAATGTCTTTTCAACATAAATGCACGCGATGTCGACTAATTTTGACCACAAATCCTTAAGGGGCTGGTTGAGACAACAATGTTGAGTCCGGTTCGTCTACCAACCCCAAGATTGGTGCAAACTCTCGATTCTGATTCGAGAATGAAATTTTTTCTCAAATCTCCCTTGAGGATCTTTAATTTTGAGCGATGAAGTCTACATTGTGTATCATACAGAGAGGGATAAAAATATCAACAAAAGTAAGCTATTATGTTCCCTTGATGTATGCGCTTGTCGATCAATTTTTAATTAAATTAAAAACATATATTTACAATATTAAGCGTTACAATACGAGGGTTTTTGTCATCTTTTTTACGTAATCATCTTCATTTCATTAAGCTTTCAGTGAAATACACTTTATTTGTTTGACTATTTGTTTTAGGATTAATCACTGCTATTTTTTATCAACAAACAAATTCTTTCTCGTCAGCTGGAATACGTTTCCTCGTAGTTGCAATAAAATGTTCTGAAATGATGAAAACATATAAAACGTGAGTGAAATGGTGAAAACAAATAGTGAGCCCAGACGCTTCACAAAAGCACCATTAAAAAACTGCAAGACATTTTGAATTATGCATATTATAAAAAGTTAAGTGTAACACGAAGACTGCTTCTTTTTACTTACATGGTAAACAAATAGATATATAACAGATAACCTAAACTTTCAAGAATCGAGGTGGCCGAAATAATTTTTTTTATTTAACTAGCTTTTTAGGATTTCTTTATAAATGATTTAAATTCGCTGTCCCGACATTACTCTGGCCGAGTTTCATTAGAAATTGAAGAAAAAAAGCAACTTTTGAGGTGCGTTAATGCCTTTGTACATCTTTAATAAAACTATTCAGACATGTGAAAACATTTTAACGCTTAAAATTGTACTGTTCGGAAAAAGAGAAAGTCTACTGTTTTCACGATCGCGGACAGTGCAAGAGATAATGTGAGAGATTGCTCAAATGGTGCATTGATATGGAATAATATTTCATAGCGTGGCTTGAGGACTGATTTGGTTAATATTCATTTTTCGATAGTTTCAGCAATTATCCATCACATTTCAGATGATGCAGGGTCCATTTGCGCTGTTAGGATCGTTCCCGCTTCTCCAGCTGGACACGACGACGGACAGGCTATGCGCTCACACTACTGATTAAACAGATCGACTCAAGGATGACTTGCTGGACTGCTACGATGCCAGCATTATCCCTGTCCACAGCGGCTTCACGGCACGTATGCATATTCTCTGGTGCTAGAAACACACAGAGCTTCAGCACGTTTCGTAACAGTATTTTCAAAATCAAGCTGACTACCTTTCACGAGTTGGATATGAACGCAGGGCGCTTCCCCAACCTCTGCATGACCAAGCCGAAGGCAAAGAGGGGGAAGTGACTTTAAGACCAATCGCAGAAAGCAGGCACCCCCTGAGAGATGATAGCGATTTTAGGACCAGGAGAATAATTAACAGTTGTCCACTGAACACGAATATTGGTCCCGTGTTCAGTGTAAGATTGACTATATAGCATCTGGTAGGCCATTTACGTAAAGGGTCCGAAAGTGCGAAAACGAATTGAGGATCTACCATCACACATTGAACCAGTCAAAGCTTCTGACAATCAAGAAAGACATTTTTGACAAAATACGAGTGTTATCTGACGCAAGAATCAGAATGCAGAAGAGGGAGAGGTGAATCAGGGAGAATCAACACTTTCTCGCCGACCCATCAGGCCTCTCCAGAGATCACCCTGTTTCTGTCAAAAATCCGCCCAAACCCAAGGAGGTTGAGACTTTTTACAGAGAGGTTTACAAGATCCAACTACAATCGACGGAAAACACTCAGAATACCATTGACTTCCATGAGCTTTGCGACAACCTCATAACATCTGAGGAGGAATGTCCATCAACCACTGCCGACGGGGTGAAGAAAGCACTGAGGGGCACGAAGAATTTCTCCGCTGCAGGACCAGATAGTATGATGAACTTCTGATGGAAGAAGTCTACTTCTAAACACCAACATCTGGCCTGCATCTTCACCTCATATTTAAAGTCGGAGACATACGAACATTTCGCAGTGGCTGCTGCTAGGACGCATTGTACTTCTAATGTAGAAATTGACAGGTGCTTCTGGAAATAAGCAGCAGTCCACCAGCGCTGTCTGTCGATGGCCGGAATTGACTACCGGAAAGGGCTGTCATTCTGGGGTCGCTCCGTGTCCTTAAAACACACGAGGATTTCGCCGGCCTGTCGTTGTAATTTCATCGTGCCATGTGGGAACCTATCTCAAGGACACGATACGTTACCATTGGTGTGATTTACCGTGGTTTTAATGGGAGCCAGCGTCATTTTCACAGATAACAGTTTCTCCCAGTGGACTCTGCGGTGGTTATTTATCCCATTTTTTAAATATATATAATTTTAAAAACAGGTTAAGCAACCACCGCAGGGTCCCACTAGGAGCAACTGCCATCTATGAAAATGAAACTGGCTCCCAGCAGAACCGTGGTAAATCACACCTATGGCGACGTCTCACTACCTTTAAGGTCTCGATACCTTTTCCTTCTCCTTGTCAGTTATATTGAAGTTAGCTGGAGCCAAGAATTCGTTCGTTTCTCGAAGTCCTGGAGATCGATGTTAGGCCTCGAGTATGCAATGGAGAGTGCTGTCCGAAAATCGTAATTCCAGAAAATTTGGCACTTTTTATTTTGTACAATTGACTATCTCCCTCGGAGCGTTCGGCCAGGCAGGTTACTGGCCAACACCGTAAGATCGACAAAGTTGGTAGTAAAGGACTCTCAGGGCTGCATTGTTTCTGTAGAGATACGTCGTTCCCGGGTGAGTGGGATACCTGCATAGTTTGTGTTCTCGGTACTCAGCGTGAGAATTTCCTTGTCGACGAGTTGATAACGGAAATTTGCAACCTCTGCTCTCTATACTTGGGTTTTTAGAAGTGAGGCATGTAGATGGAGTAATGCACTTTCTTCACTTCTTCCTTTTGCGACGGCGTAAGCTGTACCCAGGATAATTCAATTATAAAGACATAAGAGATTTAGAAGTCCGCGCCCCCCTTGACGGCATGGGATGTATAACCGCGAAACGGACGAATTGATACGCAAGCTCTTCTGCATATGCATGATCTTACGCGTGGCGATATCGAGGGCCGTAAGCTCGTACTTCGCACATGGAACTACCCCAAGCGAGTAGATTAGAACTGGGACGGCAAGCATGTTAGTCGCAGATACTTTGTTTAACTGCGAAAGATTCGAAAACCAAATCTATCGAAGACGCTTCTATCTGCTTCGGAGAGACTTCTTCACTGATATTTTGTCCTGAATGCAGCTCTCAGGTGTCAAGATGTCTAAGAATACATATATTCACAAGCTCTGAATCTCCGGGAATATTAGTAATTCGTCCTCGCTTCAGATGAATCTTCGCAAACTTTTCCAATTTAAAGTGCATACAAATCTCTCTTCTGTACCCGTCGATGATACTTAATGCACTTTGAAGTTGGATTGAAGTAGAAGCATAGATCTTCAGGTGATCCATATAAAATACACGAGTGATTTTACGCTCACGATGATTATTGTCGCCGCAGAGGTACCAAGGAGAATAGCGTAGTGCGAAAGGTAGTGGCAGAAGTGTGATGCAAAAGAGCAGAGGCTCATAATGAAGCCCGAAAATACGCCCCTCTGGAAGGTGATGCTGTTCGTTATCACACGATAATTTTGAGATGAGATAGTAAATCTTGTTTTACAAAGGGTTATCAATCTCTCTATGCATCTCACTGTGTGGATGAACCTTCAAGTTTTCCAACAAACAGATGATAAGTCTATGAGAGGTTGAATCAAAAGCTTTCCGGTAGTTAATCCAGGCCATCGACAGGCAGCGCTGGTGGACTGCTGCGTATTTGCAGATGCACCTGTCAATTAGCAGGTTCTCTCGGCAGCCTGCTACACCTTTTTCGAGACACGTTTTTCGTACATCTCTCTCCACACAGACCCAATTCTTCGCAAAATCCTATTGTTTAGGACAGCTGTGAAGATCTTATATAGTGGCTTCAAATAAGTTATTGGCTTATTTTATTGATAGGACTTATCACGGTTTTCCTCCGAGCGGCTCATATGTCAGTGGTTCTACGACTGCTGGGCAAGTGATTCCATCGCTTTTTGCCACTTTCCTTCGGGATTTTGTTTCTAATCAGTTACCAAAAATTCCAAAGGTCTCTTTGCCAGGCAAAGTTACAATAAACGCGTTTTAACTGCAGTGCTGTTTCTGTAATCACGCCTCATTAAATTGCACGCTTAACCTTGAACAAGTACCTATCAAATAAAATACGCTCGTAATTTTTACGTTATTCCTATTATATCAATACGATTTTAAATTACTTTTCAAAGAAAAAGGCTATACTTTAAACAAAATTTCTTCTAGTATCGAAAGAAAATCCTCTTGAGCTTTAATTCAATCAGAAATTCTTATGTTCTCAAAAAGATTCGGTTTCTCTCAAGATTAAGTATACATCAGCATAAAAGATAGAATATGCTGTTTCATACTTCAGTGTTGCAGAAAATTTTATATAGATCACTTCTGATGAGAAGTGAATTGATCGCGGAGTATACCGGAAACAACCTGTGTCCAGAAAATTTAATTCATGCACTTGTCCGACAGAATTTAAAAGGATTTCAGGCACTGAATATTCTTGAAAACTTAAGAGTCTTTTACAAATAGTAAAGTGAAGATTATCAGGAATAACGTTTCTATGAACGATCAAATTATTTCCACACGCACCCCGTATTTTCTTTTAAAATGACTAGATTATTATTTTTTACAAGCGTTCTTACTTGCACCAAGAGTGCAAATAAATTTATTATATTGATATAATAATCAGCCAGTAATTATTTTCATGTACTTTAGGTAATAAACAAATATAATGACGTTTTAGCTGTATTGAAGTTAAAATACGTGGTCTTCAGAAATATGGGTACAATTATTAACCCGAGAACAACAACGTGAAGTTTTTAGAACACAACTAACAGCGTGGGGTGGGATCCAACCCAACTTAATATTTCCTGTTATTTGTGATGAATTTGAAATTCTGAAGGGAAGAGATGGTTGGTAATTCATTTCAGAGTAATAAAATATTGCTCTGCAATGACAATTTTTATTACAAATAATGCTTGGTAACAAATAATGCTAGAAAAAAATTTCTTAATGAACGAACAAAATCAAATACAAAACTTTTCTCGGAAAACCCCTTCAAAATCAAAATCAAATAGGTATAAAAAACTTTCCTTTTGTGGGAAAAATTTTTTCGTGAACAAAGTAGGTATCATGTTTCTCAATCGATTTTCTGAAAGATCATCAGCATTCAGGCAGCCATAGCATATCACTTTTTTATTCTCACCACATAAACATTTAACACATTTTTCGCAAAATAAATGGCGTTTCCTGTCCTTCATGACCTGCACAGGCTAGAACAAGACTGGATTGGAGGGTACTTGGAAGGAGAAGATGACAAGAAATATTCACGCATGCGCAACTTCAATTACTCATAGCTTGGGTGGAATTCCACCCATACGTTGTTGTTCTTCGGTTAAGATGTGCCAAAAAAGTCCAGTTTTTGCCTTTCGTATCCTACTAGCATTTGGGTTCTTCTTAGGGTATTCAATTTCCACCCGCTTTGTTTCTTATTTTATAACATTTCAGATCAGCGCTGTGCATTTTAATTTCTTAAGGAGCTTTCGACATCTTAACAAGAGAAAATGTTGCAAAATTTAGTTACACAGCCATTTGTATAATTTTTAAAAATAATCAAACTTTCTAACACTGGGAGAACATTTTCCTTTCCAGATACGTAATCTATGGTGAAAAAACATCGAAATGACCTGTGTTTGCTAATGGTACAAAAAAAAGGGTTGAACATTGCAGGATGGTATTCTAGAAAGTACATTTAAAATTATTAAAAATCCGTGAAGGTAGTATTTTTTATAGGAATTAATACTATTGAATAAAGGAAACCTTAAAGAAAATGAAAAACCCAAGTCGACAATTTGGACCTTAAACTATACACTATATGCTAATTTCTGCAAGCAAGTAGGACTCTGGGAGAAACCACTACTTGTTACTAGCTTTTTATAAACTGAATTTCAGTCGCTTTTTTAAAAATTGCTTAAGGAATAATTTCCACCTAATAAATTTTAATTCACAGGGGAAGCACCATTTTTTTAATAACTAATAATTGCTTAAAAAAATATAAAATTAATTTAAAATACTTGAAAATCAGTCTCTAGCATCAATTTTACATCAAAATGCTATTTTGCATTTTTTATGTTATTTTCCGGACACAGTACAAAGGGGTTGGGAGGGTTAATATTAAAAGGTATTAAAGTAAATTTTCAAGTTATAAAAAGTTATTTATGCCTCGAACATTTCTTAAGACGTGACTGAAATTTAATCTACAAAAATTTAATAAAAAGTACACTGGGGAATATATTTCGAAGTAGCCCCTCGCGTATAACGCTGTACCAAAAACCTACCTAGTTTACCGAATTGACAGATTTTGTATAAGTTATGGAAATTTTCAATAATGAAAAGGTCCCTATCTGGACAGTCTAGGATATGAAACTTTACATATAACCTGTCACTTCTTTTAAGTCCTTTAAACTGATCGGCTCTTTAACCGAAATGTTATTAAGAATTTGTTTAAAAAACCTATTAGTGTTTTATCACAAACATTGTCTGACTGCTGTGGGCTATTTGCCAGATACAGGACGACCTTACACGGTAATTATAAAGAATCATTATTTCTTTAATTTTGTGTCAGTTTTTGTTTGAAGTGAGGAAAAACGTTTATTCTGAAAAATACACGAAACATTAGGCATGCGCATCTGAGAGAAATTGAACATTAATTTTATTATTAATTGGAGGCTTATAATCACATCAACTGTCAGGCTCATTAGAAACTTCTAGAGGGTTTCTTATAACTTTAGGTTTTCTTTGAGGTAGTATACTAAGGGATGCAAGCGAGACTTTCTTCTAACGCGTCCAACCTCGCTTCCTGCTTTGGGAATCGAACACGCTTCAGCGCCGCTACCAAGGCTGCAGTGTTAAGATATAAGAAAATTGCGAAACGATCTGAGCCACGATGACTCCTTGAACCTCCATTATAGTAAGATACGAAATTCGCAACTTAACTTTTTTTGGCCAAGCCAAATAAATATATGATATAATTATCTTTGATCTCTTTTAGTAAGATACAATTTAGTAATTTTATTTTCAAAATGAAAATAATGTTTCATTTCAAAACAGTCTTTGTGTTAAAAAAATTGTAAACGAAAAATTGCATCTTTGGTGCGTACCACGAGGAGTGCGCTCTGCCAAGAAATTAGGAAACGAAGGCCTTACATCGCGGTTGCAGAAATCATTGTGATCACAACAAGCTATCACGTATTCATTGCCATCGGGACCATGGAGCGTCTCATTTGTCTTGCACCAAATCGAGTATTCGGAAGTTGGGAAGAACCGTGTCCTATTGTAACACCTGAGAACAGTTTCAGCTGAAGAATGTCTTATTCACACGAATCAAATTGTTTATGTACTCGTAGGACTTTTCAGAAAATGGCAAAAAAGCAAAAGGAGAGGAATAAGGTAAACGTGATTTCTTTCTTTCATATCAATGGAATATTTGGTGTACGAGGTGAATAATAGGGTTCCTCGTTTTGTTACTTTCTTCGCAGCGAAATTTAATACCCGGCCCAAATAGCCCACCCACATGGACGTTACAGGTATACATTTTTTACAACTCGGATATTTTCTATGAGAATGTTTGCTTCAAAGTTTCGAAAATTTGAATAAAATTCAAGTCCCAAAATTCCAATTATATGCCCCTAAGGGGGGGGGGGCAGAGTTGCCTCCTCTGGGGCCCAAAAAGGGGTAAAATTTAGTACAATGAAGCGGTTGTGCAGCTCTTTGCTCACCTGGCCAGCGAGGGTTGCCAAAAGACCCAGAGGGCACCACGTGGAGCTGGCTGCACCGTTCGTCTGAATGGATGAATTAACTACAGCCGGGCATTTCCGTGGTAAGTATTTAGACCTATGAATGGTCTCAATGACGTGACGAGGACCATCAGCAATGGAAGACTGTGTCCTGACCCTGTATTGCATTACCACATAGACTGTAAGTATGAGTGTCACTATTTCTATCAATTTCTTGGTTGGTTTCCTAGTTGCCATGTATAATCTTAGAATTATGTTTGTACAGGTCAACCAGCGAGCTTTGCTCAGTGTGTCAGGGGTCATGGAGGCAGGCCTTCCGGGCATGCTCCGGGGTCAATGGGCTGAGATATCTGGAACAAGTACCTCGGGGTCCTTACTAAGTTTTCTGAGCTCTTCTGCACTGTGATAAGGCAAGTCACATTGTATTGGTTTAAATGATACAGCTGAAAGCTTTTCAGTCAGGTAGTTTTGAACCTATGGGACCTGTGTGAGGATGGGGGCTTGATGTAGTGCCGTCAATATGCCTGAAGAGAAGTCGAAATTGCAGTTCGTTAAACTGTAAAAGGTAAACAGACCATTGCATACGTTTTCCTGTTAATTCCTCTAATTTTTGAAGGATATCGCCCTTCCAACCACATTGGTGTTCGTTCCGTCACAACCAAGAGCATCAACCGCATGGAAGCCACGTTTGAGTTGCCTCATGAAGTACTTTTAAAAAAACGTAGTCTCATCATGTGCAGAGCCAGAGGATGGTGTAACATAACCAACGTATTGAGAGTTAGGTTTAGCCACAAGTGAAAAAGTGCTCTTTTCTAACGATGCCTGTGTGAGTATTAGTCTTATCCTTTCGACCATCCATCTATAGGCTTTTAATTGGATCATCACATGTAAAACGTTGTTTTAAATTCCGTGCCACTTCAAGTTTATCACACCTTATTTTTCGCTAGTCCACAATTAAATGTTTTGTTTCTAGATGGCTCAGAAGATATAATTTCAGTTTTTAAAGCTGCGTAAAGCACAGTTGCTGTTATACGTGCCGCAGCACCCTCGCGTACATTGTATCTCTGAGCAAATAGCAGTTTAAGTCAAGTCTATTTTGGACTTCGATGATCTGTCTCTGGGTTTGGTGAATACACTGAATACCTCATCCTCAGCAGAACTGTCCTCGGTTTCGTCCTCAAAACCTGCCTCATTTAAAAACGAATGTCCGAAAACATCTCAAGTCTAACCCTCTTAAATGAACTTTCAGCCCTTTTAATCCATTTTTTCTGTCACAGATAAATCAAATAACTCGATGCGACCAATTCATGGACCTCTCTGATCAAGAAGAAACTGGTGCTCGCCAACAGGATCCTTTTCGTCTTTGGGAAAAGTACATGCAGAAAAGGCAGCACATTTACAGAAGGCTATGTAAAAAAGTTTTGTGGTCTGCTCTTTAAAATATGCCAATAGATCATCCTTTGTTTTTACAACTATTGTTTTACTGTTTAAAACTTTTCTTATGCTAATGTATTCATTATAGCAGCGTGTAATTAGCTGAATTATTCTGTTATGTGTTACTGTTACTTTCAGACGCTAAGCCAATTTGCCGCCGAATTTCTAGATAACGAAGCAGAACATATTTCTTTGTTGGGAGTTTAACTTCTCAAAATCCTTGGGGCTTTCATTAAAAATCGGGCAATGGTTTACACCACGAAGAACGTGACTGAATGACAAGCTGTGCAAATCCAGAGCACACAGCCGTTAATGCAATCAAATGTTAAGAAATAAAAGATCAGCGATCGATTCAAAGATACAGCGCTTGAGTATTGAGGAACCAGGAGTTCCCCTAAAACTGGCAAACAAAAGAAGAGAAATGAGATATTTGTGATCTGTAGTGATGCAAACGTGGAAAGCGAAGTGATAACGTCAGGCGCGCAAGCTAAAGCTTGTCCGACTCGTCTCTGCCTGCCAGGCTGAGGCAGGCAGAGCATGCCGCAACGCATCAATTTCCCGTTTAGGTGAAATAGCACTGTTCTTGTGTTTACAGAAGTCACTTGTTCTTCATTTGTTTCTCACGACGTTATGTACAGAACAAATGAAAAAGAGGTGACTTCTAAAATCGCAAATACAGTGTCATTGCGCCCAACCGCCTAATTGTACTGAACTTGCCCACTTTTCCGGTCCCAGAGGAGGCATCCCTGGTATTTTGAGGCTTGAGTGTCAGTTTTCATTGCAAGTGACATCTCCAAACCCAAGAATATTGCCGCTTTAAGAGAACTACAATTATTAAGAATGTTAATTTGTGAAATTTTTAATGTCTTACGGTCCACATAAAAATTAAATAAAAAATGAGCCAAAAACAACTTTCCAATTCAAAATTTATTAATTAAAAACTCCTTTTCCATCCTTTACTTACGTTTCGGTACAATTGCGTACCTTTTTCAAAAGGTTCTTAAACCTAAATACAGTAATACTTCAAGTTAGCAATATTAAACAGAAAAAATTAAAATAAAGAGAATAATTAATATAAATTTGTACCTGAGATAAGGTTAATTTCGAAGAGTAAACAAACATCGAAAAGGAAACATATTATTTTTAAGTACTTTTATATATTTTAAAAAAGTTTAGATTTTCAGTATGTAAGTTAACCTTTATAATGGTTAGGAAGGACGAAATAAAATTGACAATATGGAGATACAATAAGACAGTATACGTAATGAGCGTTTACAAATATGAGTTTTCATTGAAACCACTGATGAGAAAACGCGCGAAACTGAATTTAAATTTAAATGTGATAAAAATTGTGTAAGCTAAAAAATGAAAAATGTGACATTATTTTAAAATACTTTGATAAATTTTATTAATGTTTAGAATTTCAGTATGTAAGTCAACAGAAATATTGCGAAATTTGTTTATAAAAATGGACTCAATGATAATAGAAAAATCTGTTCAGTCAGTTGAAGATTTTCAAAAGAAGCATAAAGATTTAATTTTTTTGAAGGCTGACAAAGGTAACTTAACGGTCGCTGCAAACAGAGAAGATTATAACAGTACAGTTGAAAACATATTTAAGAATTATATTTTATACAAGAATATTAAAACAAGTCTGGTTCCAACTATTGAAAATAAATGTAATGACATTGCTATCAGATGGGAACGTAAAAGATTAATTAATTATCAATGTGCATGTCGTTTAAAAACTCACAATAGTGTCATAGCAAAAACTTATGCTCTCCCTAAAGTCCACTAACCTAATTTAAGTTGGAGACTGATTGTTTCTACTGTTGGTTCTCCGACTTACAATTAATCTAAGTATATTTCAAATATTCTAAAACCTGCTTCTATTAACACCCGTTCGTTTGTTAAAAATAATTGGGAACTTAAAGATATTTTTAAAAACATTATTGTACCAAAAAGTCATTCAATAGTTTCTTTAGATGCAGTGTCCATTTTTGATAGAATTCCACTAGATCTTGCTTTAGATTGCATTGAAGAAAAACTTATTTTAAATCATAACTTAACAAAAATAACAAAATATGAATTATTAATTGCTACCAGAACAGTTTTCAATGGTGTTGTTTTCTCTTTTAACAATATATTTTATCAACAAATTTCGGGTTGCCCTATGGGTTCACGTTTATCACCAGTTGTTTCTGATTTAGTTTTACAGGATGTTGAAAAAAGAGCTTTAAATTTATTAGATTTTACACCTATTTTATACAAAAGGTATGTAGATGATATTTTAGCCATTGCTCTTACTGACAAGATTGAAGCTTTCTTAAATGTGTTTAATAGCATTGAAGATTGTATCAAATTTACTCATGAGCGGGAGATTAATAATGCTATTAATTATCTTGATTTAAAAATCATTAAAACTCAAAATGGTGGTTTACTAACCAACTGGTATAAAAAACCTTCTTGGGCTGGCAGATATCTAAACTATAATTCTCATAATTTATTTGGTCATAAAATTGGTTTAATTAAAGGTTTAGTAGACAGATGTGTTAGATTAAGTGATGTACAATTTAGAAAAGAAAATTTAAATGAATTAAAAACCACCTTAGTACATAATAATTATCCGCTTGATTTTGTGAATGACATTATTACAGAACGCATTCATGAGATTTACAATAATAGTAGTAAAATAAAGAAAACTAATAAATGGAATGACACTGAGAATAAATTCAATTTAAGTGTTCTTTGCCTTACATTCAGGGTTTATCTGAACGGTTAAGGAGTTCACTTAAAAAATTTAATATTAATGTTTATTTTAAAAACACAAATACCCTTGATAATTATTTATTGAAAAAGAAAGATAGTGACTCCATTGAAAATTTATCTGGCGTTATTTATCTGATCAAATGTAAATGTTGCAATAAAGTCTATATAGGTGAAACTGGCCGGAGATTAAAAACTAGAATTGCTGAACAC
>CAKNWW010324797.1:0-10841 GCA_932074435.1 Andricus kollari | reverse complement strand
ATTTGCTAGAAGCTTAATCTGTTTGATTTAATATTCAATTATTAGAATAAAAACGTATGTATTTTATTGGAAATTCTAATTTTTTTCGTAGAAAATTAATCTTCTTAGTTGAAAATTAACATATTTAATTAAAAATGTATGTATTTTGTAGGGAATTCGTCTTTTAAATTACAAAATTAATCATTTTGGTTAAAATTGAACTCCTATTTAAAATTCGTCATTTAGATTCAAAAATCCACCTCGATTGGTAGAAATTTAAATCCTTTTGGTCAAAAATACAACTGTATGTAGAAAGGAAATAAGTTTTGGTTAAGAATTAAATTATTTTGTAGAAGATTCGTATTGTTTGGTGAAATTAGACTATTCGTTATTGAAAATTCAAATCTTTTCTTGGTTAAAATAACAACTACTGCATTTTTGGTCTTACAATTTCGGTTTACCTTAGAATGCCTCTTCTATTTATATTTCAGTACTAGAGAAATTCCTTGGCAGTTTATAAATTCAGAGCTTGGAAAAAAGATTGAAACAATATGTTTCCTTGCTGTGTAGAATGTTAAATGCACTGAAAATTGAAGATATTTTTCAACCTTGAGGTATTCTCCCGTGCTCACACATCAATCTAATTCTTTTCGATTCTGATGGAAGAATCGAGAGGATTCTGAAGAAGCCGTCGATCCTTTTTCTAGAAAAATCCTATTCTCCCACGTCGCAAAAAGAATATTGTCGCATTCCTTTTTCAGTAAGTGCCTCCACTGCTTTAAGTCCTGCCGAATCAAAGTCAGTCCTAGTTTTCTTCCAGACGTTGGATTGCATTACGGCGAATCTTGAAGACCGTGTATAGCCGGGAGTGATTTTCCGAACAGTGGAAGGTGCAGAAGGTTGGGAGCGGGTTTTATATTGGAACCGCCGAGGTAATCGGTATTGACCGTTAAAACCGAGATGAAACGTGAAAGGAATAAAGCTCCCTTCTTACCCCAGATCTTCAGAGTAAAATATTATTACACACTCTGACTTGATCCTCCTGTCGGTAAATTTATCTAGGAGGAAATTCTTCTCTAACTATATACCCTTTAGAGCTTGAAAAGAGCTTTTAGCAGCATTGCAGTATAATATCTACCTTGAAGTAGACAAATGAATCTGAACAATCTACTGAAATTTTTGTGACATTAATGTTTCAGAGTCGTGAGTATGATATATTACTGGATCTATTTTAAATGTAGATTCTGTTTTCCATTCCGAGAGGCTTTTCCTACATTCCCATTTAAAGGGCCTTTTGTTTTTTTATGCATATACATAAAATTGTAATTGACTATAAAAGTGGAAATCTCTAAAGAAGTTGAATTTGCTTTCGAATAAAAATACGCTTTTTTACCTGAGTATGTTTTATAGAGAAGAAGAATGTAAATGGGAAAAATAAAAGAGAAGTTACGATTCAGTGTTGAGAAAGTCACTCAAGGAAAAGAAGTAAACTCATTGTAGTGTTATAACAAAAGCTTTTACTCTCCCAAAGGTCCACCAACCAAATTTAACTTGGAGTTTGATTGTTACTACACTTGGTTCTCCGACTGACAATTCATTTAAATATATTTCACATTTACATTTTTTAATTTTGGTGTTCGACGTCATGAAGAAACTTTTAATTTTACGTAAATTATTGTAGAAAATTACAAATCTTTACGAAAAAATGCAAGATTTCGCAAAAATTGAAATATTGGGAAACTGTACTTAAAATTATGAGTGTTAAAGTAAAACTTTACACGTTACGATATTAATGGTTCCATTGAACAAATTTTTAATATTTAAGTGAAATTATTGAATTTTGATGCATAAATAAAAATTGAACAATTATCAATTTGGAAAAAATAAGTTAGCTTAAGAGATATTTACAAGTTTTGAGAAAATCCAAACTTAGTTAAAAACGGGAAAAGATTTCGAAACATAAAAAAACCAAATTCAGATTTTCGAAGGGTTCGAAATAAGATTTTGAAGCTTTTTATGGATCTTTAAAGGTTTTAAGAAAACAAAATGAAATTTCTTCAATTTTCTGGTAAAATTTAAAATGAGTTTTTATTTTCTAACATTAATTTTATGAGAATATTTAAAAAGATTAAAAAATTTTTTGTATAATAAATGAAAATTAAACAATTAATAATATCCAAAATAATCGAGTAAGTTTGAGATATACTTAGAAGTTTTGAAAAGATTCCAAAATAATTCAAAACGGCAAAAAATTTCAAAAAAATAAAAACACAATGTAGGTTTTTTTATATTACGTTCAAAATAATATTTAATAAGATTTCCAAAATTTAAAAAAAAGAATATGGATGATTTTCAAGGTCATTTTTTTACTTTTACAGAATTTCCAAAAAATTTAAGGAACAGTTCGAGTTCCACGATTTTATATGTTCTATTTCACAAATTTTTACTATGTAAGTGAAATTATTGAATTTTGATACATAATGAAAATTGAACAATTATCAATTTGGGAAAAAATTGAGTTAGTTTAAGAGATATTTACAAGTTTTGAGAAAATCCAAACTTAATTAAAAACAGGGAAAGATTTCGAAAAATAAAAACCCAATTCAGATTTTTGAAGATTTCGAAATAAAATTTTGAAGCTTTTTAAGAATCTTTAAAGGTTTTAAGAAAATAAAAAGAAATTTCTTAAATTTGCTGGGAAAATTTAAAATGAGTTTTCATTTTGAAACATTAATTTTTAGAGAATATTTAAAAAGATTAAAATTTTTTTTGAATAATAAATGCCAACTAAACAATTATTAATATGGAAAATAATCGAGTAAGTTTAAGATATATTTGGAAGTTTTGAAAAAGTTCCAAAATAATTCAAAACGTGAGAAGATTTCAAATAATTTAAAACACAATGTAGGTTTTTTTAAATTACTTTAAAAAGAATATTTAATGAGATTTCCAAAATTTTCAAAAAAGAATCTGGATGATTTTCAAGGTAATTTTTTTACTTTTGCAGAATTTCCAAGAAATTGTAGGAAAAATTCGAGTTTCAAGATAATCAAATTATTATTAGATTCCTGGAAAAATTTTAATTTTTTTTTTAACAAACTTTATAAGAGAACATTTATTTAAAAAGATTTTAAATAAAATTTTGACGTATAAGCTTAATTTAGATAATGTATACATTTTTTGATTTATTCTTCATATTTATAGCCTGGAAAATGATAGGATCTTTTTTTGTTCAATTTGCGGTTCAGTTTTTATAACTTTAAATGAAAAAAAATTATCTACAAGAGGTTGAATCTTTTAATTTCAATGACCGTGATCTATTATTTCTCAATTATGTTCAAGTTTTATTCGCAGTAAAAAAGTTGTTCTTTATCGACTTTTTCGAATTTTCGGATGAAAAATATTAAGAAAATTGCAATTACATACATTTCAAATGACATATATGGTGTCCAATCGTTTGCTATAAAATTTGAAGAAAAAAATTTTCCAACGAAAGGTTCTTTGTTTTTTTAATAACGATTATTCATTATTGTCTTTTAATATTCTACAATTCTCTTAAAATTAAAACGTAGAAGCTTTTCTTGTTATAGCGATCATGTACACATCTTAATTTCAAATTATCTCATTGCAATAATCTAAATATTTGTCATCCTAGGTCGCAAAACAACAACTTTTTGGCTGCTAAACCTGTAAATTCATGTAGATTCTTGTAGTTGCATATTCTTGTAGAAAACTAAAACTATAATATAATACAACAATGTACAAAATAGTACAAAATTGGTATCAATAATAGAAAAAAGTTGTATTTTCCTGTAATTTTTGTTCTAATTTATTGTATTTATTTCTAGATTTCTGTTAACTGTACTTCTGTTTTTTTCTGTACTTTATTGCGAAAAATTTTGCACCAGGGGTAATAGCATTATAAATTTTTCTGATGTTATTGGTTTAATTAAATTGCAAAATTTGCAATCAAATTTATATGGGTGCAACTGGCAGGGATTAAAAATATAATTGCTAAACACAAAAGAGATTGTAGAGTTGCGAATTTCAATACAGGTTTGCCGCAACATTCTTGGAATTCTATTTATTATTTCTATTTTGTATTTAGTAATAATAAAATATGAGCTACTAAAAAACACTTATCAATGACGTATCATTGAGTTCATATGCATAAATAAATTTGGTAATATTTCTGTTAATTTATAAACAAACTTTAAATATTAATAAAACTTATCAAAGTAGTATACAATGATGTCATATTTTTAGTCGAAATTTGGTCTTACAATTTAAATATAATTTAGTTTTGGGCTTCCTCATCAGTAATTTTCTGTAGGCTCGCCCATATCGATCATCGTTCATTGAATATTGTCTTCATGTAACCGAAAGTGTCATTTCCTGTTTCGCAAATCCTAATCATTATAAAGTCTCTTTGTATTTTTAATATGTAGTTTTTAGTTGATTGAAGTCTCTTCAATATAAAAGACGTCATACAATGTTTTTGTTTTTACCATGACTTATAATTGACTGAAATTTACATTTTTATATGGTTCTTACAATCTCATGATTGTTTTGAGTTCGATATTAAAAAAAATGTTTCAATTAACTCACCTTCTTCAACTCAGTTACAATGTATATCATTTAATGAAATTATTATTTCTCCTATTTTTTCTTCATGTTACTAACTAATTAGGACTATACTTTGTTTACCTTTAAAAAAGACACGCAGTAGTTGCCGAAACGTAAGAAATTTTAAAATAAAATGGATTTAAACGATGGCTCTGTTTTTATTTTTATGTTCTTCTTCAATTTATATAGATTGTCGGTCGAGAGTTAGTCTGATTTGGATATCCAAATCTTTTTATGATTTAAATAAACATTTTTCTTATTGCTATTGTAATTAAAAATGTACAAATACACATGAAATTTAATAAGTTATTATCAATAGCTCAATTTGAGGTACAAGGAACTTTATATTGTCAATTTCAATGTTTATGTGACTTTTTGTTATGAGATTTGATCGGTTGGCTGGGTATTGTGTTATTAGAGAGAGGGCAGAGGAGAAACAGGGTTGGTGATTGTACCTCGAGGGTAACAGGGCAGGGGTAGAAAATGAAAGAGTAAAGTATTTCAGTACCACCACAGTAGATATAAAACGTCCTGCACAAGGCGGAAGATCGATCCCTCTTGGTGGAAATATCTCGTAACTCACTTCAGTAAGCTCTTTAGGAAACAGGAAATTGTTACTTCTCGGTGAAACAGGAGGGAAAATGATCGATAGGTGACTTCGATACCAGGCAATTCTTCATGTTAGTACAAATAGACAGAGGATCTAAGACTCGCTTGAGTAAGCTTTGCAATCAACGAAAGCTTAGTGAAGTGCTTAGCCTTCTTTCTGTCCAATATCTCGATTTTTTTGTACACTACCTCTAAGTCTAGCAATTACGATCAGAAAATCTGACATAACCCAGGTGTTGTCCTTTCCGTGAGATAAATAATCATTTCTTCCAGTTGCTTTTAATTTCTAGCTTACCGGTTTTCAAGTATATTTTCTATGGACTTATCAGTTTAGTCTACAAACACTTATAATTATTCTCGTGTTTAAACGTATTCTTCTTCCTGAGATTAAGTAATAGACGCAAAAAGAATTTATAGTGCAAACAGCAAAATACTGAGAAGCAAAATCAACAAAGTTTTTTTCGATTTATAATCCTCATAATAATAGGTTATTACAAAACTTTTAGTGTCCTAAGGTAAGGTAATAAGATGCACATTTCAACCATTCTAAAAAAAAAAACTGCTTTAAAAAATCCACGCACGTAACATCGTCCACGATGCAAGAGTCTTTCAACACACACTCACACCAGAATAAACGAAAATGTTATTCTTTTTCTTTCATGTAAAAAAAAATTCGTTGTATTTAAAACGTTCCAAAATCGCAAAAAAATCCAAAATAGGGTAACGGAACGAATTACCGAGGGGGAACCATTTGTCGAGGAAACAGTGAAATATGAATTTTTCAGCAGAATTCATTAAATAAGACGCAATTAAGTTTCTGAATCCAAAAAATTAAGCTTGCGTGCAAAAATATTGATAATGGAAAATATTTTATCTTCGACCTCGGACAATAGGCTCCCCTTCGATAATTGGTTCCGCTACCCTACCAGTATTAAGTTCTATACATTTAAGTTTTTCAAAACTGTGTGTATTGTACTCAATCCAGAAAAACATGCTTTTTGTACATATTTAAAAAATTATAAATTCATCAAAAAACATTTCTTTTTTAATGATAATTTTATATCAGTATTCACTAGTAATAACTGGACATATGAAAAGGTCTCCAGATTCTTTAACTAACCGAAAAAAATTTTTTTGTATTTCTCAAAATTTTTATTTTTTAATTCTACAGAACGAACAGAAGATACTGTTATATCAAAAAAGGGTTTTCAACTGAAAAGTTGGTGTGAATGGGTGTTTCTCGTTGGTTGTGAATTATCAGTCAGCAAAATAAGTTGGAAAACGAACCGGCCTAAGCTACATGCTTCGGAATATTGTTTGAATGCATACTCCTCCCAGTTGTAATTCATTATCAAAGTCGTAATATGCTAGAGGAATAAGATGCGCTTTTTTGCAATTCTGGAGAAAAACTATTTTTTTGAAATCCACGCGCGTTACATGGACCGTGATGCTGGAGTCTTTCAACTCTCGGTTAAATCAGGCGGTAACGCTTCGAGTTTGTAAGCGGAAAGTTCGGGCTCAATTCCTCCTGGTGGAATTTAGTGCCAATTTTTTTTTCATCAACTTTTTTTCTCTATTGCAGTTGACTATTAAATTTATTTCAATTAACTCAAAATATTAAGTTGTAACCATTTTTGTCAAATTAAAAATTATTTTTTTCAACCTTCATCACTTCCAAAGCGAATATTTCAAGAATAAGTCACTTCCGTGAAATCCTTGAAAATTTCTGATTTCTTATACAATTTTATGTTAAAAAAGTTCATTCATTACTTTTTTTGAATATATGAATGATAAAATAATAATAACCAAAATATGAATAATTAAATGTTCAATTGAATGAAGAAAAATTAAAATTTTCTATTTAAAACAACTTTTCTTTGACTAAAAAGTGCTAAAGGTTGAGAAAAAATCCATTTTTTTACAGGAAAACATTTTTAAAAATAAATGTTTTGGCTTAATATAAATATATTTAATAGTGGATTGCGAAAAAAATGGTTTAAAAAAAATTGGCAAGAAATACCGGCAGCAGGAATCGAGCTCCAACTTTCCGCTTACACACTCGGAGCGCAAACGCCTGCTCTGAGCGGGAGTTGAATGACGCACATGACTCTTATTTAAATATTGATAGTAATCATTTTATTTTAACGTTTGAAAATGTGATTTATTAATAATAATAGTCAAAAGAAATTAGCTCAAATTCATGTTTTAGATCAAATCCATTTCAATTAATTTCAATCCCTTAAAAAAAAATGTTCTCTCGCCTACAAAAATGGTTTAGCCCACATGAACGATAGGATGCCTTTTTTGTATTAGCAGAAATGTTAAAAACAATCGCAAAAAAAAGAGTTTGGGTTTTACGAAAAATCGTCTCTATTTCTTTATCAAATTTTGGAAGCATAAAAATAAGAATGTATAGTAAACCATCCTTTTTATTTTATGCAGTATTTTTTAAAAGCTTCTGCTTATGTAAGAAAGGCATATTATTAGGTTTATGTAGAATAAGCCATTTTCAGGTTGGTAGAATTTTTTATTCGAAAATATAATTTTTGAATTTTTCTCGTAAACGATGCAATGTATCACAAAAGTGAAAAAGGCGGCTTTTGTAAAGCCTTTTTAAATTTGACAACTTTCATTCCACATTTTTTTTGTATCCTTAGATGTTTCTGAGAAAAATGCAAAAATTCGATTTTATAACAAAAAATCTCTTAGTCACAAAAATGGTTTAGAAAACATTCAATTTACAGGATTTTTTTCTTATAGAAGGCCAAATTGAACAAAAAATTGGTAAAAATACAAGTGTGGGTCTTTTGTGGAAACTGATTTTTTATATTTTTAAGCAAATCAAACATCTTGTTTATTTTAAACGTTTTAAATTTTGTTACACATTTGGAAAGAGGACGGTAAAACTCACCAGAGTCCGGAAAGAAAATGATAATATCTGAATTAGAACAAAACTATGGAATTTTAAGAAAAAAATCGTGTTTTTAAAAAATAGAAGTCAAAATTCAAACACTCGTAACTGCGTGGATTTTTTTTCTCTAATCTAAAAAAATACATGTCCCCTAATTCCTCCTAAGAAACAACATATTGTCGTGGCTGAGAAATTCTGATACTTGAAGAGTAGAATCTGCCAAATTTGAAATAAATTCGATCTTCACAGATTTTGCTCTACATTTTTTCCGTATATCACTGATGAAATAAAATTTATATTGCCTGTAAGATTTACTGAATATGATATAGAATATGTGAAAGATAAATACTTCAGTGCTAATTTGCTAATCAAAAATTTATTTCAAAAGTTGTGCATTCATAGAATAATTATATAATTATAAATTAAAATTTCAAAGAATGGTTTTTTGTTAACTATTTTATCAATGTAATCATTTCGAAACTCACCCAATATAATATCATTGAAAATCCTTATAAAAAGTTCAAAACTGTACATGTGCACTGGCAGAAGAACGAAGAATGAAATAGGAAACTTGTAGTCTTGAAACCTTGGAATATATTCATGAAACGCATTCTCAGGTTCATTGGTCAAATGGTTAGCATCTTTAAAGTTCACTGCACTAAACTTAACGGTCCAAGGCGCTAATTGGTAACTCTTGTTTTACTTACTTTTCTCATTCACAGCTTTTGACTTCAGACTATTTCCTTTTTTTTTTAATTCTTCAGGTAATTTTTCTGAATTATTAAAAATAGTAACAATTAGAGGAATAAAATATGTGACTATATCAGTTATTATTTTTCCGTTCTCAAAATGTTCAGCAAATTCTTGGAATTTTTTAATTAAATTTACAGAAAATATTCATTACGATGTTCTACGACTGGTAGAGCATATAAAATATATGAAAATTTTTGTTTATAAAAAGAAATATTACACATTTTAAACTAAGAAATTCTGGTCAACAAAAACTTCCAACGGGAAAGTTGTTCAGAAACAAAAACAGTTTTAACGGAATAATTATCAGAAAGGTTTTAGTTAGGCTAGTTCAATTTTCAAAAGATTGCAATGTATTTTTTTAAGCCACCGTGACGATCAACTGCTAATGAATTATTCCAGTCAAAGACACATTTTTTAAAAATAACAATCATTTTCTTATTTTTTGTTTAAGTTTTCAATTGTGTCACTTTTTAACCGTGTTTTCCCGTCTATTATGCACCTAGGGGGAGGGGGGGGGGGATTTGCTTCTTCCGCTTGGCGCATACGATATTTTGTATAATAAATGGATGATTTCAGACATTTCTCGAAATGCAGTCACGATTTCAGTCCATATTAGATTTTTAATAAAGAAGCATGAAATTTATGTTTACTTATTCCAAATTATCAAAAATTCAATACAAAAATTGCCGGAAATTTTTGGTAATATATGGTAATTTACAGGTGATTTATGGTAACTTAACATAAATTGCCCAAAATTAAATTTAAAAATGTCTATGAATTTCCGGAAATTTATGGAAATATTTGATAATTTATGGTAATATTACCTGTAAATATGGTAACTTACCAAGAATTACCCAAAATTCATTTTTGAAGATTTCCATAAATTTCCGGAAATTTATAAAAATTGTAGGTCATTTATTGTAATTTTACCAGTAAGTATGGTAAGTTACCATAAATTACCCAAAATTCATTTTTCAGCATTTCTATAAATTTCCGGAAATTTATGAAAATTTTCGGTCATTTATGGTAATTTTACAGGTAAATATGGTGACTTACCATAAATTACCCAAAATTCATTTGTAAAAATTTCGGTTATTTATGGTAATTTTACAGATAAATATGGTAACTTACCATAAATTACCCAAACCTCAATTCTACAAATCTCCATAAATTTCCGGAAATTCATGAAAATTTTAGGCCATTTATGGTAATTTTACCGCTGAGTATGGTAGCTTACCAAAAATCACCGAAATATTCATTTATGAGCCGAGGGCGAGCATTAGACGAGCCGAAGACGAGCCGGAAACGACCCGAAGATCAGCCGATGGCGAGGACTGCAAACTTCACAAGAGTTAAAACTGCCCACTTATTATAGCAAAATGTAAAACAGGCAAAAAAATTATTATTTTTTTAAGAATATGTTACACATTTTCAATAAGTTATTAAAAATGTTGGAAATGTAAAAGAAGATACTCTTATAGGTGCATATAAAAATTTAACACATGCATTTTTAAGACTTTGCAAACATAATAAACACAAAATATTAAGAAGAAAGACAAAACTCTAATCTATAGGGGACTTCTAACTCATATCCGATTATGATATTTTTTCTTGACAAAATTTGTTGTCTAAAAAGGCACGACTTAGACTAGTGTGCGTATTCAGATTCTAAAATATATTTTTTATAAACACCCTAAGTGTATATGATAAGAAAAAAAACGTAAATCAATTATTCACGTATAATTCAAGCAAATCTTGTACTAGACACCTGTCAGCATGAACTCTTGTGCCAGACTGTCAGTTAATAGGAAAATGATTGACACGCCGAATGGTGAACTCCTGATTTGCATTAACCCTGTTAAATTCACTTTTGGTTCAATATCATTCAAACCTGTCTCTGAAGCAAAGAAGAAGCATGAATTGTAGAATTATATAATATTATTATTATATTATTATAATTATA
>CAKNWW010324785.1:0-22029 GCA_932074435.1 Andricus kollari | reverse complement strand
AAAACTGAAAGACTGATATAACGGATTGAGGTTATGTTTACTCTCGTTTGTCTTCGAAGATTGTTACTCACCTTAAAAGATTTCACAAGCAAAAAAATATATTTATAAATCACTAAAATATTCCATTTAGTGAAACCTAAAATGCGTATATTTTTTTAACCACAAAAGCACACGAAACAAATCACAGGGGTGCCTTTCCGCCCCCCCCCCCACCCAAGAGATGTTAGGAAGGGGCATATTTAAAGTATGATTTAAAAAAAACTGTTCTACAATAAATTGTCGGTACTAGTAATTCTTGTTTACCGTACCGACAATTTTTTACTGGTACCGACAGTGTACACATTTTGTTATTTTTATATGTGGAAAAGAAGAAACAATATTTTTAAAAGAAATGTTTTTTTTATGATGTTTTAATTACTTCTGCCATTAAAGAGTTTGTTTTTTTTTAAGTTCGATATACTCAGATCGTGGGAAATCCATCACGGCGATATAAATATGCCAGTAAAAAATAAAATTTGTGATTTTTATATGTTTACAATCATTGCAATATTCAAGAATATTTTCTTTTAAAAATATTTCAATAAGTGATAATGCATTATTAAAAAAATCTGATTTTAAAAATAGTAAATAGTGGTTTATTTAGATAAATTTGTCCGTAAGTTTAACCAGATAGCATACAGCTAGGACTAAACGCACGGACTGTCCGTATGTTTAACCCGGCCGTATAGCTGAAAGTAAACGGACGGACTGTCCGGACTTATAGACACTACCTAATTCAAAATATGAAAATAGACTTTAGAGCCCAAAATGGTCTCAAAACACGGGAAATAGGATGATAGTTCACAAAAACAGTTGAATTTTCACACAGATAATTGCATTTTTTAATCCAAATACACGAATTTTCAACAAAACAGTTAAATTTTTAACCCGAAAAGTAGAAATTTCAACAAAACGTTCATTTTCAACCAATAATGATGACTTTACTGCCATAAAAGGTAAATTTTTAAACCAAGAAGAATAAGTTGAGGCCTATATTCAACATGAGTCTATAATATGCTGACAGCGCCGTGTATGAGAATATATGTTATTTGTTCCGAGTATAAGTCTATCTGCATTTTAGAAACTTTTCAGGAGAGCTGATTTAAGTTTGAAATGTTCAAAAAGGTCACAAGTACACACTAAAATAAAAAAAATGGTTTTAATTGTTTAATTAACTTTTAAATTTATAATTACCACCTAAGTTTTATCAAATGAGTATGTTAGATAATAATAAAATCATAATAATAAACAGTGACTAATTTCTCACCACACTAATAATTTTGATAATAATCGAAGGAAAAACTGAATCTTACTTTACATTTATTCAATTCTTGTTACACTAAATTAATATGTATTATTAAACTATTAAATAAAAAGAATGATCGATCGGCTCCACACATACATGGTTGCCAACATTGCATTAAAAAACAATATTTCTTACTTGATGACAAAACAATATAATTCTTGTCGACGGTTACGTTTCAACTGTGATTCTTAAACCAAATCATATGTATGAAATTTTTGGTGTTATATTTTGAACTAAGTTTCTTTTCTGTCAAATATTCTGATTCTTTTTGAATCTTATTTATTTTTCTTAGCTTGTCGATCTTCTTTCAGAATGCACATCTCATAGAATTGTCTAATATTGCAGCAAAAGGTGCAGAATAGTGTATTCTATCAGAATATAATAATAACTCAAAATCGCAAAAATGCAGATAGACTCATGCTCGGCACATATTACATATATTCTCATACACGGCGCGCTGTCAGCACATAAACTCATATTAAATGAAGGCGTCGAATTGTCTACTAAAAGACGAATTTTCCACAAAATAGATGCATTTTCTGCCAAATAGTTGTATTTCCAACTAAGAAAAATAATTTTTCAACAATTTTGAAATTTTAATCTTTTCGAATTGGTAAGTAGAAAATTTTAAGTAGGAATTATTTTAGAATATTGACCACTTTAATATTTGAAACAAATCAATGAATATTTTAGGATGTCTGATTTAAAAAAAAGTATATATAAATAATTTTTTTTAGATCTAGTTAGCTCAATGAAAAAAATTTGTGAAGGTTAGAAAATTGAATTGAAAAGGAGGATTACCAAAAAGTGATTCAACAATCACTCATAAAAGAATAAAATCACACCATATAAATGGGCCTAACCTTTTTATTTTATTTTCTACGCTAGGGTGGAAAGAAGATAGTCTGTGAGTCGTCTCAAGGTGAAAGGAAGTGGAACAAATGACTTCTCACACAAATCTTCGACCTTTAGAACAGAGGGTGTTCCAGCTCTTGCGCAAGCTCCTACCTTTTTTTTCATTGCCTCTCCTTAGAAAAATGTTTCCTCTTATTAGTTTCGACTTGTGGCGTCTTATCGACCATGTTGTCCATCCACAAAGATTCGAGATAACAAAGAAGACGTTTGCCAAATAAATGAAAGCTTATCCGTGCCATATTCTAGTATTTACCTCGCTAATAAATCATCCATTGTTTTATTTCGTTCTCGCTTAAAATGCTGACAGTAAGCCCATGAGTGGCGCATGTCTCGACTAGAAATGCTTTAATGGTTTCAGCTCTGTCAGCAATCGATGTTCCAGTTCTATTCCGCGATTCCTGTTTTGAATCGATGGTAGTAAATCATGTTCAACACGATTCTGCGACTTGCATTTCTAGTCGTTATGGAAAATTTATGACATTTGCCTTCATTTGCTTTCCTTTTTATTTTGCAGTTAGAGGATACTGCAAATAATCTTGTATATTTACATTTTTATACATTCTAAAACAATTTCTTTTACATTTTTGGGTAAAATCGCTTTCCATCTCAAATTTAGAGGTTTGCAAAACACTTATTTTTCGTCTACACTATTTACATCAGCCATGTCGTTATTTAACACATTTTGTCTAGTTGCGAGTGATACATTAGACTGATAAGCAAAGTTTATGAGCTTCACTCAAATTCGTGATACCGAAGAAATACATTTGATTAATTTACTTAATTCTTTTAGGTACAGCACCAGTAATTTACCTAAAAATATAGTTTTTGCTTTTTCTCCGGTCTTCCATTCTCACTTTTACAAAACAACAAATGAGCATAACCTCACTTTTTCTGTATTGCTACTGATAGAAATCATTGTAGGAGCGTACAACCCAATTCTTGGCAGGTGGTGCCAAGAATTGCGTACGATGCTTCAAATTCAAAATTCATTGGCACTACATATTAATTAATAATTAAATTATCGTTAAATTTTTATTATGGTATAAATAAGAATTTTCAGATCCTCTCGAAATTTTCCAATAAGAAAATAGCCAATTTAGTTAATTATAATGTTGCTACGGGTAAATTGATAAATGCAATTACACAAGAGCTCGCATAGAAGGGAATCTGATGTACCGATTCCTAGAACTGCTGTCTCAGACAAGAGAACGGTTGCAACGTTTGTCGCAACATGTCTCGCCATCGGCTGTTTACATTTCGAGGCTCCGATATAACTCCCATATAACGGCATCTCTTGTGTATCTAAAATCACTACAGAATGAAAGTAATGAAGTCGTTGAAATCTTCCCCTCTACTTTCTCACAGTTACTTCCCCGCCTGCCCTGCTCCCTTCTCGTGCTTACGTTCCCCTAAGTTCCCTCTCCTACCCCCTCCACACACTTCTCATATCATTACCTACTTTATCTCTCACTTTGCCCTAACTACTTCCACTTCCCTCTCCTTACTTCCCCCATTACCCTGGCCTTCTCTTTCTACCCCTTCTTCCACTTCCTCCACTTCTCCCTAATTCTTCTACTTCCTCTACTTTCCCCCACTTATCATCCCGTCCCCTTCAGGTCCATATCATGTCACATGCGGCAAGTCTCTCTGCGGAAAGTCACACCTGCGGCATGTCACATCTGCGATATGGCACATCTGCGATATGGCACATCTGCGATATGGCACATCTGCGATATGGCACATCTGCGACATGTCACATCTGCGGCTTGTCACACCTGTGGTATGTCACATCTACGGCATGTCACAACTGCGGCATCTCTACCTAGCGGCATTTTCTTCTTCTTAGTTTTTGACTTTTTGATTAAATCAACAAGCCATAATATAACCAATAAAATCTGGTTGTATTCCACAAGTTCCGTTTAAATTCCTTCAAAATGCAATTGTTCTTTCCTTTAGATAGGTTTCGCATAGATTTCCAGCCTTGACTAAGTTCCTGCAGAAAATCCACGGCAATTAACTAACGTAATCGTCGAGTGAATATCTCCAATCCCACGAAGGCGATCCCCTCACTCTCTCTCACTGCCGGAGCCGCCATTTGGAGCAAAGGGAGGGGAGTCGGCTACGCAGGAAGGCGCTAAAATCAAAACCATACATATGTCATTTGACGGATAGAGTACTTTAAGTTAGTCCATAAATCTATGAGTGTGAAAAGAAGAGCTCCGCTCAAATTAAGCAATCATGTTACTCCACTGAAAGAAGCGACCCAACTCACTTACAGACTCCCCAAAGGGACTAAAAATGACGTTTAAATCTATCTGACCAGGAGGAATCCCCGCTTTGACGCGCTCAATAAACCCTGCAACGCCGGCCTCCCCCAAGCCAGCATGGGGCACTGATTATGGAGATAGGAAAGATTCTTGAGCGGATATCCGCACTCGCATCCTACCGGGAGACTCCATCGCATCCTCGCAAAATGATATCCCGTGGAGATATTACCAGTCCTGAGCCTAGTGATTAGATTTAGATGACGCCTGGATAAAATAAGGCCTCGAAACCAGGGCCGAGGCGTCTTGACATTTACCCTTGAGAAATAATTCCCCCTTGTACCATCGGTTCTGCCATAAGGCCAGCACAGAGCAGCCCAAAATTCGAATTCCCATTGGCATGCCAACCGGCATGCCCTCACGGAAGCCCCTTGACCCCTCATCCCGCTATGAGCTGTAATCCACCAAAAGCAGATGTCGAAGCCCTCTCTCATGACAGCCGCCACGCCGTTTCCTACAACGCGCGCCAGTGTTGGGCCCATTGGTTTCGAGAATCTGCGGAGGAGCCGTTCCACAGCCCAGCGCGTGTCAGTGAAAATTACCACGTTTCTCTCGCCCTACTCCAAGACGAACCTCACCGCATTGAACCGCGCATATAGCTCCGCTGAGACGAAAGACCCCAAACCTGAAATCCGTAAGAGGGATGAAGAATCCGTAGCCCATCACCCCCAGGGACGAATCAACCGATCCATCTGAGTAGACACATGTAGCCCCGGGGAAGCGGGAGCCTACAAATTTAGAGAAGAGCGTCTGCGCAGAGGCAGAATCCTTGATCATCAAAGTAACCCGGGCTTAAGGAGCAATCCATAGCTCCCGCCAAAGCGCCCATGGCGTCGAATGTCGATATCAAGCCGCATTTACCGGGGTTAACCTTGAAGATCCTTGCGCGAGCTTCTGATGTTAGGTCCTCCAATTTTCTCGCTATGGGGCAGTTATTCCAGTAGAAGTTATGGAGGATAAACCTGATAGACAGCAAAGACCTACTAAATGATAGGGGAGTCTCGGCAGCCTCAGAGAGGAGCACCGTGATGGGCGTCAAGATCATACAGCCCAAGGCCACCCTAAGAGATGCATGATGAACAGTGTCCAGTATCCTTAGAGCTATCGCGCTGGCCCTGAAAACAGGGGAGCACCCCACTCTAGACACGCTCTAACCAACTGTTTATAGGCTGTTAGAAAGAGGGAGGTGGAGGCGTCCCAAGAGACTCTCGCAATAAGTCGTACGATATTGGCTGCTTTTGAGGCTTTAGCGGCGACAACCTTAATGTGAGATATCCAGGACAATCCCCTATCAAGCATGATGCCGAAATAATTAAGGGTAGGCTGGCATTGAATGAGCGTCTAATCAATCGTGATAGAGATGTCCTGGGCCCTCAGTCTTCTTCTAGAAAAGATGCACAGCTGCGACTTCGGGATTGAGATGGAGAGCCCCAAAGTCCCAAGCCACGGTGTTAGTTCTTCCGTCGCCATTCTTAGGAGGGCGGTTACCTAATGGATCGAGCCACCCGTGAAGTATAGAAGCAAGTCGTTCACATACATGTCTACCTTTTCGCCAGCCGGAAGATGTTGTCCCAGCTTCCTAAGGGCCAAGTTGAACAGCAGCGGAGAAACAACTTGACCCTGGGGGACACCCACCCCGCAAGCTCTCGGATACTAGTCCAATACTAGCGCAAGCGTGTTTGTGCCAGATATTCGAGCCTCCTCTGTATTAACCTCTCGAATAGTTTGCAAAAGGTGGATGTGAGGGATATAGGCTGGAAACCTTTCTCACCCGGTTTAAGGATGAAGTGGACTTGGCCTTGCATAAGACAGCGCTATCTTAAACTCCTCCCAAGAAAATGGCTGATTCATCCGGGTTCGCAAGGAGGTCACCAGTTTGAGGGAGGATATCAGGGCGAATCAACTCGTCCTGCAGGCTTCTGCTTACAGGAGAATCCGGGTCGGTAATCACCCCCGTGTGCAACTTTCCGACCGGTCTAAAGATTCGCAGAAGGTCCGAAAAGATTGATGTTTGATGCCCCTGAACTGGCTATTTACTAGCCTGTCCACCACCTTAAAGGCCTCCATCTCCTCGTCCGTCTGGTTTGTCGAGAAAAGCTTTCCTGCCAACTCCAATCTGAAGGCCGGTATTAACCCCTCCATCTTTCCATTAAATAGTTCCTAGTCCAAAGATCTGATTTTGAATCTATTGGAAGAGGACCGGCAGAAAGAGGGAGAGGCGTCAAGCCTTCCAAAGACCGGGACATGGTCCGAGTGGTAATTGTTATCGCCGACCCTCACCGTGGAGATCGAAGCGGGAGCAGCCGTCTAGAAGACAAGATCGAAGTTTTTAGCAAGCCGACCTGGAGCCGATATGAAGGTGGGGACGGAATCGTTGAGAGGGATCAGCCTAGTGTCGAATACAGCTGGTCCAAGATGCCGGCCCAAAAAGTTTGAGTTCGGAGAGCCCCACATAAGACAGTGGGCGTTAAAGTGCCCACACATGACCAGGGAGCCCTTACAAGACGCACAATCTAGTAGCCCTTTCCAAGAATCTTTAACGATTCGCACGTCCGGGTACACATAAATAGGGAGGAAGGCGATTCTCCGAAGTGACGACCTCGAAATCCCCCGCCCACGGTCCGACAAGGTCAAGCCGATCGATGCAGTAGGCATCATTGAACAGGATCATCGATCCTCCACCCCTACCACTCACTCTATCTCAATGAAAGGTGATATATCCCCTAATCTCAATATACTGCTCCCGTGTGAGCCAAGTCTCCGGAACGCAGAGAACTTCAAGGTCATTTTGAAACAGCATCGACTCAACTTCTTTCATTTTGCCTATCACACTGCGAGCATTCCAATTTGAAAATTTAATTAGTTTGTGTTTTTCCTCTATTTAATATCAGAAAGAATTACTAACAAGCAGGTAAAGAACATGCGAAGCCTAGCCATAAAAAATGGATTCTCCACTGGATCAGAAGACCAATGGGGACAGTAGCCATCCTTTCACTACTCTATATTCTGTTTCGTGAGCTGGCAAAAAGTTCTGGGAGAGACATGCTGAATATACATATAGAATAGAAGGCACATCTTACCCCTTTTTTTATGAAAAACATACTAAAGGCCTCAGATATGTGACTAGCTAGCATCACTATGAACTGAGCCAATATTAAGGTCCGACCGAAACCTACCTAGAATTCATTAAGATGTTAGGGATTCATCAAATTTCCAACAGTTTCTAAAATATCAGAAAGAAAGTTATCAAGGATTTAGTAAAAAATGTAGGTGATTTAACAAACAGTTTTCTAACAGCTTTCAAAAGGTTACAAAAAGATGGTAATCAATCTAAACTAAATTCCAGAGATTTCTAAGTACTCTGGCTGTTAAGCGTTAACTAGAATTTCAGGAGATAACTTTTTTTTTTAAATTCCAAGAGATGTCACCTGGATTTCACAAAAGGTTCTAGATATATGAAATTTCCAACAATTTCTAAAATACCAAAAGGAAGAAAAAAGAATTCCAAAAATGGAACAAAAATTTGATAATACTTCACCAAAATTCAAATACCTCATTATAGCCTCCTACATTTCGGGGGGAAAATAAATTCCACAAGAGTTTTAGAGATTCTAGAGGATCCAAAAATATTCCAAACCTACCTATAATTCATTAAGATGTTAAAGATTTGTCAAATTTGCAACGATTTCTGAAATATCAAAAACAAGATTGCAGAGGCTTTGAAGAGGTTACAAAAAGATGTTAATCATTCAAAACCAAGTTCCAGAATATTTCCAAGGACTCTGGTTGTTAAGCGTTCCTCTGGCCTAAACTCTTCTTGGTAACCGTAACAGATTAAATCTATTGGACATGAACACTTAAAATTAAGAACTAGCGATAACGAAGTTCAAAAAATTTGGATATTTCTAGGGCTTTCGAAAAAAAAAATCAATTCCTATGATTCAGCAAAGATTAAGAAACCTTCAATAGAATGACCTTTTTAAGAATTATTCAGGAAGACCTGAATAGTGGAATCAGTATTTCGACTGAGTGCCAGGAGGGAGGAAGCTGCCGCCCTTAACGGATCATCCCCCTCCTCCGTGGATACCGTTCCAGGGCGAGGAATAGAAGGATCAGAGAGAGAGAGAGAGAGAGATAGCTCTCGTTTTTGGTAGGGCTGCGAGAAAAGAGTCACGGGGGTGGGGAGTGGACTGGAGAACATTGACCTCCCGGGTGTTGTTAGCCCATTTCGCTCAAAGCTGTCTCCGCCTCCAAAAAGCCACAGACGTTCAAAAATCTGTATTTAATGATTTCAAATTCGAAGATATATATGGTACAAAGTCTAGATGAGGACATATGTCCATCCCCACAATTAGCGCAACGAACCGGAGCGAGCTTGTTAGGGCACTCATCCGTCCTGTGAAACTCCGCACAGAACTCGAAAGTTGTCCTAGCAGCCCTGAATTGGTCTGAAACATGCCGAAAGCGCTGGCAGGAATAACATCTCATAGGAAGGGGGATAACAGAAGTGACGTTGTAACCGAAACTGGATAGGAAGATAAGACGAGGAACCTTCGCGCAGGCGAAGATGAATTCAACGCTTTCACCCAGCGTGTTATCCACCTTCGTTCGGCGTCTGCTTGACAGGATGGTACTCTTGACCTCCTCCGTTGTTCTGCACGTTCCAAGCGCAAAACAAAATAAAACGGAAATTTAGAGGGCAGAGAGGTAAAAGGAAAGTTAGTGGGCATTAAGGAAGCGGGTTGCAGATGTCTATTTGAGTGGTTTCAGAAAATATTTATTTGTTTGTTGACCTCCACGAGAGTTAACGGTTCTGTTGTTTTGACCCTCAAACCATAAGGGAAACGGTTTGGCCAGTTATGCCGTGTTAATGCAAATAATAATGCCTACAAAACTCGAGTACATTTTTCCAAGTAGGTCGTGCAGGTCAAAGCAGAAAAAAAACACATCAAGAAGATCTAGCTTAAAGATACAGATATGTTTCCTCGTTCGATGGAGTTAAATCGGAAGTGTCCGAAGATACTTCCTTCAATTGACACTTGCAGGTTAAATGACAATACGCAGATCTTCTATCTAGAATCTCACACAATTCCAGTCAAATGATCTTTGCAGTTCTCAAAGAGATGAGCGATTCCCAAAATATAAATACAATGCTAATCCTTATTTCTCATAGCACTAAAAAATCCGCGTGAAAGTTGATCACGCTCTAATTATTCAATTCACATAACCACCGACAGAAAACACAGAGTAACCAGAGAAACGACCGTTCGAGTCCAAAGCTAGGGACCGAATCCCCTAGCGGCATCCCTCACCAGTGGAAAGTGATTCGACTAACATTCTTTCTATAGCCAGTCATAGGGGTGCCTTCCCGTTCGCCACGAGGGTTAGGGGTTTGACCAACATCATTTCTTTGGCCAGTCACAGGGGTGCGATGAGAGATGCCGCGAAAAATGTCAATTTCACTGTGAGAAATGCCGCGAAGGATAGAAGCCGCTAGATAAAGATGCCGCGGTTGTGACATGCCGCAGAGACTTGCTCCATGTGCAAGGTTCTGATGATATTTCAATAAGAAAGATTCGCCTTGCTTTGCCAGTCATTGGCCCTATTTTTCTGCACGTCCAGAACGCATTTCTACAGGTGGGAATACTTCTCTGTTCCTTGTCTAAACCGTTCGAACGTATTGGCCATCAGCAACTTACGGAACACCTTGAAACTAATAATTAAATGGACTGAATTCTATCTGGGTTCAGGGCCAGGCATAGTATACTTACGACCTGAAACTGGCAATTGATAGAAGCGAAATAACGGTTGTTGTCCCTTTCGACTTTTATAAGGCGTTTGATACAGTTAGCTAGAATTTTCTATTGACTAGGCTTAAGTCGCTTCACCTCTTAAGTTAAATTAAATGGTTGGAATCTTATCTTAATAATCGTTCTGAAAGATTACAAATTAGCAATGGCGAGCGGTCTGATTGTAGTGAGGTCAAGAGTGGTGTCCCTCTATGATTTACGCTTGCACCTACTCTATTTTATATTTATACCTTTGAAGTTGGTAGCGGAATTCGACACTGCAACTATCACAAATATGCCTAGGACTTTAAGCTATACCTCTCTGGGCCTATTTCCACTCTTAAGAGCTTACTTCAAAAGGTACAGGAACTGGTGGTACAGTGTACAGGTGGTGCAGTGGGCCTTGACTAGTGGTTTCAATATTAACCCTACTAATACTATGGCTATAATCATAGGACCTTCTTCCTCTCCAACACTTGAAAAAATTGCCACCCTACTTCTTCTCTTGATCGATGGGCGTATCACCCTCTTTGTGGAATCGGTGAAAGGTTTAGGTTATATTCTTAATCGCTCTCTTACTTTTTATGAACAAGTTGCGGACATTTCGAGGAAAACCTTTAGAGTCCTCCAACAGCTTAACAGGAATTTGCTAGTTTTTCATTGTGGAACTGAAATGGTTAATGTACGATATCTCGGAGAAAAACAATCGGTTCAGGATGATCAAAAATTGAAATGGAGGACAAAAAGGAGTGCTAAACGACGGCGTTAGCAGTTTTTAGAAAAAAATTGCTGATCAAGTTATATTGCCTCAAATAGGGCTAAAAATAGCTATTTTTGCGCTTTTAGGCTAGGATATCTCAAAAACCTGACGTATAGGAAAAATGTAGACAACGGATTCGTTTTTAGGACACCAAAATCCTTCAGGGTCACACAGTCCGGTCTTTGAGTACAAATTTCGTCGGCCTGTGTTATGTAGCACTTCAAATCCTAGCCTGAAAATCACATGTTGGTAAGACTTGTATATTTGCGTATGTATATTTACAGTACCCTACTGTTAATAGCCCACAAATTCTTATTTAATTATGTGTATTGTAGTTTATTTTTTTACTCTTGTTAAATATGTACCAATTGTTAATTTCAATCGTCAAATCGATCGCCGTCACATTTCATTTGCAATATATACCACCTGTTCCTTATAGGGCTATCTAGCCCTAAGAACTTTTCATGAATACAAATACAAATTAATGAGTGCAAATGCTACTTCAAGATGAAAAATACCTAGAGACTTTATTTTTAAATTTTTTGTTCTGGATATACACAAAAACAGTGTTTGGTTACTCTTTTTTACGAAATCGGCTACGAATAACTCAGAAAGTACCTTATTTACTATGAGTCTTTGTTAGGCGACAAAGTTTGTTGTTTATTTAAATAAATTTTACTAAAAAACATAAATAAGAGTAAAGATTAAAAGACCGCTACATCCAGAAGCACAAGCACTGCAGCTAAAGTCACCATAGACAATGAAATTTTAATTGTTTAAAGAAACGGATGCTCGCTCTTTAAAAATGAATATTGAAAAAAACTAAATCTTTTGGATGAAAATTGACGAAAATCTGTATTTGTTTATAAAATTTATTAAATTAAATATAAAAATGATGTTACCTGACAAAGTCAACTTATAAATAAGGTCCTGTTTGTGTCACTGGCAGTCGATTTTCTTATTTTCCATAAGAAAATTCATTAAATCTCAGTGAAAATTCGGAATGCTTCCTCAGACTAGAAGTCCTGCAGATGCTCCTTTGTCGCGTTCTTAATGATTTCCGGACCCTCGTCAGAATACTTGGTCTCTTTGAAAACGAAACTATTTACAATTAAGCGCATTCAGCCACCGTCCTCAGTTACTCATTTTGAGAGGTCATACTTCCCTCTACTTCTATGTACAATTTGGAAGCATATTCTTTTTAAAGAATGAGTTTGAAAAGAATTTTTAAATAAAAATGAACAAATCCTGTTTTTTCTTTATGACTGAAACTAATTTCTCTGTGGAATATCAATTTTATTTGCGTCGAAAAAAAATGATTGGAAACTGAATAGTGCGTCATTTTATCCCCACGGATACATCATTCAACGATTGAAAGTAAAAATTACAATACGATTTGAAATAGTAAATCCAAAAAATTTTGCAATAATGACTCAAGATTTAAAGAGACTTTAGAACTCAAAAATACAACTATTTCAAAACCTAGATTTTTCAGAAACTAAGAAATATTTCGAATTTCAATTACTCATGGCCAAATGGTAAGCATTGACGTAACGAATTACTGATTTGCCTGTGCATATTTTTCACCTTCTTACTTTTCAGCTACAGAAGATATATCCTGCTGAAATTTTGGAAAATGAGAAAAAATATATATCAACAGTTAGCACATTACTATCCAGCTTTTTATTTTATTACTATCTATTATTTTCAAAGTGCATTGGGCCAGATATCTTCTTTAGTTTGATGCTAAGATTTTTTAGTAATATTACATTTTATAGAAAAAATCAATTGCTGATAAAATTTTTTTATTTTTAACATTTTTGTAACATGAAATTTCTTTATTATACCACATGCATTATTTCAGTCAAAATTAAAAAATTCCTTCATATGAGCAGAACTCATGCCTATTTTACAAAAAAATGTCTGAAATCATGCATTTGTTATAAAAAATATCCTATGCACCAGGGGGGGAGTACTTTTTACGACCCGTATATTTTTCAGTACTCGATGAAAAAGTCCCACTTCTCCCCCTTTGTACATAATACGAGGTCTGTCCTGAAAGTATCCGACCTTGTGATGTACCAGGAACCAGGAGTAAGAGTTAATTTGGTATCAATGGCAATGATACTTTTTTCAAAGTACTTCCCTTGGGAAGCCATAACTTTCTTCCAGCGACCCTCCTAATTTCGAAAGCATTCCATAAAGTCAAGCTGTTGCGTCGCATTCTGTTTTATTTCCTCTGCGTATTAAAAGCGTTTTCCTTTTAGAGGATACTTCAATTTTAAAAACATCCAGAATTCACAGTGAGTCAGGTCAGGACTGTATGGGGGCTGCGGAAGTTGCGTGAGACCGTTTTTCGCCAGAAATTGCTGAATAAGCTGCGATGAATAGGCAAGTGCGTTGTGGTGAAGGCCCAAGTGGGCACTTTTCCACAAACCAGGCTATTTTCTTCTCACTGTGTCATGTAATCGTTTCAGAACGTAAAATCAAAAGTTATGGTATACAACAAGGTCGGCCATGAGAATACAAATTATTCTACGCACAGACTCAGCTGGAAGCAGTGAGCGAATTTTTCTATATCTGTGTTGACACATCAGATTCGGGTATTTTTTATAAAGAGTTCATAAAAAGAATGTCTGCTGCGAATATTGCTGTGGGTGCTGTTTCAAGAATTTTATTTGCATCTAAATCTAGTACCTGGCAAAGTAAGACTAACCTTTTTCATACCCTCTTGCCCAGTGATCTTTTTTACGCATAATAGTCTGGGGATTAAGGTACTTGGATTCAGTCCAGAAATTACAGTCCTATTTAAGAAAATACTAGGCTTACCGTAATACACGCTGAATGTTGCCCTCCGCTAGAGACAGGTAGATTACAGTTAGCTTACGATATTTTTAAGTCAGCGCTAAGATGGTTGTCGAGGTTGCTGGGTATGCCTGATTATAGGTATCCTAAAAGATGTTTTCTTAAATTGAAGGCAATGTCCTTAAAACCGGATTGCAATCTAAGTATAACGGGGTTCTCCAGGTCAAAAATATGTTCACCCTAAGTAATTCGCAACAAATGTGGTTTGACTTGGATTCTGTGTCACTCGATGAAAACATGGAGATATCTGGTCCTCCATTCAAGTAGTCTCCAATAATTCTTCCCACATCATAAACTCTATACGGACTTTCAATCATAGCTGCATCTTAGATTACCTTTTTATATAATTTCTATTATTGCTCAACTTAGACTTCTAGGCTCTATCAAGGGTTATATACATTTTGGAGAATATAAATTTACTTATGACCCTGCTAGACTCTGCCTCTTATGTAACCTTTTGGTAAGAGAGGATCTTTATCATTTACTAGATGTTTGTCCTGCCTACTCAGACTCAAGAATATCAATCTTAGGTCAAACAGCAACCACGACAGTTAATAGTCAGTATTGGCTGAGTCTTTTAAACTCTAATTATCCACACGAGCTGCGCAAAGTTGCATTGTATGTCCGCCAGAGTCTACAAATTAAAACATTCGTTCTGGGGACGTGATTGTCTTGATACTCTTAAACAATTTCTCCCTTATACCATTTTTTGTAATCACTTCATTCTATTCTGCTGTTCAATGTGGCTGCATATGATTATATTTGTATCTTATATTTTTACTCATTTGTATCGATTTTAGGTCAAAAAACAAATTATTGAATAATAATAATAATAAAAATAAAAAATAGAAAATCCAACTAACCAAAAATGCCTTCGACACATTGAGCTGTAACCATCTTAAGCTTGAGACATTAATTCATGGAATTATAGCAAACACGTGCTACATCCAGACGTGGTTGACCGGTGCCGATTATGTGGAGATACCAACGAATCCATCGAGCATATTATTGATGGTTGTCGCGTAATGGCTCAAAGAGAATATACGCACAGGCATAATGATATGGCGGGAATTATACATCAACAGCTTGCCCTAAACCTAGGACTCTTAACAGAATTTCTATAGATACATTCCAATGCCCGTTTTAAAAAACGAAGATTACATCTTATATTGGGATGTTACTATCCAGACGGATCATTACATCAGAGCCAATCGGCCGGACATCGTCATGCGAGAAAAAAAAGGTGGAAGAGTGTATCATCGACATTGCTTGTCCACTCAACCGAAACTTGCAGGCAACCTACACAACCAAGATCCACAAGTCTAGCGAGCTAAGGCATGAAGTAAAGACAATATGGAGGAATGTAAAACATGCATCTATTCATCCTATTGTGATTTCGGCTACAGGCAATGTGCACGCAAGATGCACTGAACATCTTGAACATTTAGGAGTCAGTAGGGTACTGGCAGCAGCTCAGAAGGCAGTTTTATTAAACACCTGTCGCATTGTAAGAAACTTTCTGGACCATCAGGAAGCAAGCGACTAAAAACCTATAGAGTGAAACATGGTAGCTCTAAGAAAGCATACAGAGGCGACTGTCGTCACCTCCAACATTCACAGCCGCTGTGTAAGCATAACAGTGGTGAAAGACGAACTGCAAACTACACCATGCTCCTAATTATGTACCTACAACATCATCGCAAATGGGTTCATACATCGTATTTATTTAATTAATTATATTCTTATCTCATCAGTCACTTGACTTAATCCGTGGCTATGATGGAAAACCGGGTTCTTCTTAACCCGAGAACAAGTTTGAAAAAAAATAACATTCATGGTGCACAACACGTTCCTGGTCGAAGAAAACAGTGCGTATTGTCTCGATGTTGGTCCGACTTAAGCGCGCTTTCTTAGTTCTCGGGGATCCAGGTGTCTTCCACTGCGAAGATTGGGACTTTATCTCAGGGTCATAGCCACAAACACAAGACTTATCCCCAGTAATGGTATTTTTGAACATTTCCGGGTTATTTCTGATTGATTACAAATTGTCCTGGGCGACTTCCACTCAATAATTCTATAGTTCTTCCTTCAGCAGCCGTGGAATGAATTTTGCAGCCACGCGGCGCGTCCCCAAATCTGGGCTCAAAATTTCTGAAACAATAGCCTTTGGCATTCCGAGGTCTTCCTCTATCCCTCTCAATATTAAACGACTATTTCCAATAATTAACACCCGCACTCGTTTTACATTTTGAGGTGTTTTGGCAGTTGAGGTCCTGCCAGAGCGAGGGTCACTTTTCACTGAAGTACAATCAATTTTAAATCGCCTAAACCACTCTTTAATTTGAATGTCATTTAGACTTATCACCATACATTTCTCAGATCATAACGATGGTTTCTGAACATAATGGCCAAGTTTTTGGCCAAATTTAATGCACTCTTTATTGGGTGCGTTCTGTCATACTAAAATGCGACGCGTACGTGGTTAAACGTTTACGCAAGTGCGTACACTATTCGACTAAAGAATTAAAGGTTTGTGTTATGAAGTAAGGGGCTTCAAATACCCCCCCCCCCCTTAGGGTTAGTTTCTTTTTTTGATAATATCACACCTAGGTACAAAGTAAGAGCACAAGGCCGGATACTTTCCGGATAGACTTCATATATTATTATACAATAGTGCAAATATTTCGCGGATTTTTTCTGCATTAAAGTTGATTAATTGAATTATAACTACATAAATTCGAGGTAAAATTATTCAGTAGGTAACTTTTAAAATAAATAAAATAAAGTAATTAAGTTAGTATTTTCAACTAAATTAACGTCTAGGGTCTAGGTAGCCACGTGCGTGAGTTTCTTCAGTGGCTAAGAGTTGTTGAGGGTAGGCGGAGGATTAATAGCAGAGGGAATTGGAAGCTAATTAATGCCTCTGAACGGAATTACCTCGCGTAATTCGGCATGTACTAGGGATCGAGATCCATGGTGTCGGCACGGGAGAAGGGAAACATCTGAGCTTGCAAATAATGGTGATTCGAGTGATTTAGAGCGTCTTTCATTCCACTTCCTTACAAACAAAACGGTGCATTAATTCTATAGGGTGAAAAAAATGACCCATTATTTATAAAAGAACAATTATTTGTTTATGTTCGTTTAATGAATTCCAACATAAAATTATGTTTCTACGTACTCATAAAAATAATAGTGATTAATCTTGTTTCCTTCGAGAACTTAAAAAATTAGAACTCTTTCAAATGTTCAAAATTAGGTAATTACATAGTTTTAATTTTATTCAGAAATAATAATAAGCTTTTAAGTGTAAAATATTTAAATCTCAATTCCTTTAGAAATATTAAAAAAGGGAAATTTACAAATAAAGCTTTCTAAATTGAATAATGTAACAACTTTGCAGCATTTACAATTCAACTGATAAAAATTCGAAGTGGATTCGTAATTATAAAATTTCAATATAAACTATATTCTACCAAATTTGTCAAATTCGAACAATGTAAGCTTTACGCCCTTATTAAAGTTAAATCATACGGATTTTACAGCATTCATTCTTGAAAAATGTCGAATTTTTTTTTTAGGTAACTCCGAATAAATAATTAAGTTAGGTTATTTCGTATAAAAAATCAGGTTAGAGTTGCTCTGTATATATGGAAGCCCGTCCATTCTTATCGATTTTGACATTCTCGACAATATTCAATATTGTATAGAATTTCTTTAATATTTCATTAGAATTGCTGCAGCACGGTGTGATTGTTTATGTTATTGCAAAAAATCGAACTCTAAAAAAATAGACTTAATGCCATATACAGAGCAGCTCATACTTCATTTTTTATACGGAGCAGTAACCTTAAAAATTTGAAAGAACTAAAATTCAAAATAGTCAATGTTTCAAAGTCAAATTATACTCAACTGCCGATATAAGAACGGTTTCGGGAATGGCTTCCAGTGGCCTTGATCCTAAATCTAGGGAATCCAAACTTGAACAGAGAGGGCTGCATGAAAGATTTATGTTGGATTTTGACGCATGATGCAACCTGATGCAATTAACGCGCTGAGATAATAATATCATGCTGTTTGTCACGCTTGGCTGAGCACCGCCTCTCTCTCGGTCCCGAGGTCCAGGCATCCCCCAAATGCCGAGGACTTGACTTCCAGAAATATCGTAAACCGTAGGTTCTTATATCGGGAGTTCAGTATAATTAAGCAAGAAAGAATTAAAGTCTTTTAATTTCTCTTGAATTCACCTTGATTTATTTTGAATTATTTGAATCCTCATGAATTCACCTTCAGTTCTATTGCATTCTTTGAATTCTTGTGAATTTTTTAAATTGAATTAATGCATTGAAAGCATTAAAAGATCTATTACGAATTCCAATTGCAACAATTTAAACGATTCTAAATTATAATTTAAAAGGTTCAATACAAGATTAAGACAAAATTTATAAATCTTGATGTAGCATCTTTTGTTACATCTGGACTGTCAGTTAGAAAGAGCTTCGGAATTCGGTAAGACACACCAACCAAATATGGATCAGGGTTTAGTAACGATTTGTTTCAAAATATAATTATAATCAAAACTTAATTTCTTTCATAAAAAATATTTGTTTGAGCCTTTGGAATGCAAAATACAAATTGTCAGATTACAAGAAAAAAGTTTTATCAGTTTAAAACCATTTTTTGTCGAGGTATGATTTTGATCTATATTTGGATGAAATAATAAATTATAATAAAATCTAAATAAAAATATCATTTAAGGCACTTTTTTCAATAAATTAACCCATGTATGGGTTAACCCATATTGAATTCAGGTTTATACCTGTTTATGAATTTTCTTCAATCAAAAACAATGTATGGTATTCATCAAAAGATTTCAAAGGAAATTTCAATATTTTAGGTCATTTTAAAAAATAATCAGGATTTTAGGCCATTTTATTCCAAAGGATTACAAATATTAATGGGTATTCTTAAAAATTTCAAGGAATTTTTTGGAGCTTCAAAAACTTTTAAAGGATTTTGAAAGATGTCAACAAATTTGAAATATTTTAGAATAGTTTGAAAGACTCCAATAAATTTTTAATAGTTTTCAATAATTTGAAGGTATTCTAAAGAATTTGCAAATTTTAAGTTGAGATTTAGGTTAGATTTTTAAAACTTACAGAGAATATCAAAGAGCCTTCCAAAGTTTTGAGGGACTTCAAAGAATTTAAAATGATTTGAAATGTTTCAGGGTATTGTTGTAACCAAATGTGTATTGGGTTTTATAAATAATGTGTTTCAAAATACAATTGTAATCAAAAATTAATTTATTTTATAGAAAATGTTAGTTTGATCCTTTGGTATGTCAGATAACAAATGTTGAAATTCAAAAAACTTTTTTGTTAGTTTGAAAACAAAAATTTGTTTATGAATTATATCGTTGGTGATACAATATTGGGCCCTAATGTGGATCCCTAAAGAATAATAAACTATTCATTCACTAATTATAAATGAAAGCTAATTTTATGCAAAATATTTGTGATGAAATTAAAATGCAACAAATCGTATAGTTTTATATTTTATAAATCTTTATTACAATATCATATAATTTTACTGTGCTTGGTAAACAATTTTAAATAACCGTTTTTTCTATTGCCTATTATATCAATTATATGTCAAAAGTGTAAATCTTCAGTTCTTTGGTTATCGTCTTGAATCGTCCCTTTTTAGCTCGTCTCAAATGAATGTGTCAAATATTTTGAAATTATTGTGCTTTTATGAACATTCTGTGAAACTATTGTACTTTCATGAACATTGTGGGAAAGTCTCATATTAAAAAAAAATATATTCACTGAAATGATTTATTTTTTGAACGGCACAATAAACTGGTCAGTCGCCAGAATAATAACCAACTCAGCCATGATGAAAAACGTCAGAGTTGAGAAACTTTATAAAATTAAATGTTTTTTGTGTATAATAGTGGTGCGACTTACCTCAATAAATTTAAAATAAAATTTTCACACTCGTCATAATAATTTGAGCATGAAATTGACACGCTACTTTTTTTCTGTTATAAAATTTTCTGCTCTTTTTTACTGTCACCTCCTGCCTACACGTTTTTGTCCGGACTCATGAATCTGCTTCATTCGAATTTGCCCCATTGGATGTAGAGGAAAGGGAAACCGGAATGTGTCTCTAACGTAATAACATTTCAATTCGAGGACGGAAATTGCTCCAGGGCACGATGGCTCGTCCCTAGTAGTCAGTAAGTTGACCATTCTCTGCGCGTTGTTTTTTCCCCTGCACTTCCGGAACTTCGGATGGAACATTTCCTGCAATAGTTCGAACGATTTGTAGAAATTGAGTCACATTGGCCTAATTATTGGCGGTTTTCGAGAAGAGAACCATTACACTTCTGTAAATTTATGTTTCAAAAGGTAACAGATTATCTTCTTGATATTTTTTTCACCTTCATTATAATTTCTAAACTTTATAAATATTTGCTTGTGACTCATCTATCCACAGTACCGTCCAGGAGTATGTAGACTATGGTGGCCCAAAATAAAAAATTCTGTTACTTTTGTTCCATATATCGTCATAAATAAATTACAAGATTTTATTATTGTTGTATACTTAACGATCTTGGGAACTTTATATTTTTATTTAAATTGTTTACTGCTTAAATCATTTATTTTTGTTTAAATTCAACTTCTTAACCGAAAATGCTAGAAAATCTTACTTTTTAGCTAGTTTTATTTAACAAGCTCCAAAGTTTAGCCTAAATATGAATTTTTCCAGGTTACTCCTTATTGTTTAAACAATTTTTCATTTTTTAATACCACGAATTAATTGTAGTTTCTAAATGTTTTGGACTAATTTATGAATGTGAAAAATGAATCCTTTCATTTTAGTTGTCTGTTTATTGTTTGAACAATGTATAATTGTTTGGATGCGACTTTGACAAGAAGAATCTAGAGAAACGTTTTTTTTTTTTGTTGTTATTTTTATATTTCCATTAGAGAAGGTATCAGATGTGTCTGTAGACTGTTAGCTCGATAACTTTCGCAAAAATTGAGAGATTGGATTGGAATTTCGTATATTCTTTTAGTTGTCAAAAACTGAAAGTCATGTTCGTTAGCCAGCCATTTTGGGCAAAAGTTTAAAAAGTTGGAGCATTTTTTTACATTTTTGAGACCACTTTTTTTAAAGATTTACAAATTCTATTTACGGCTGTTCGTACTGCTTAGAAAGCTGAACAATTTATCCTCATCACTTTTTTCAATAAAAATTTTAATTATCAGACCTATAGCATTTACAAAATTTAAAAAAACAAACTAATATGAAAATTTTTAGCCAAACAAGGGATCGTCCATATATTACGTAATCAGTTTTTTTTTGTTAAATAAAGACGAAAAGAGGTTGGCTGTGAAGTTGAGAATGACACAACGATATAAAAAAAAGAAAAGTAGATTACGTAATATATGGACGACCCCCAACGCACGATATGAAAAAGTAAAGATAAGAAAAACGTTGCTTTTTGAACGCCGTAAACTATCATAACAACTTTTTGAATTTTCTTGAAAAATCGAAAATTCAAATTTTGAACCAAATAACACGAGATACGAAAAAATTTTAGGTATTAAAATTCTTGCTTTTACGAAGATCTGAAATCTTTCCTTTGAATATTTTTTGATAGGACGTACAGCTTGTTTTTACATTCTCATCGTAATGAGAAGGTAATAGTTTTATGTGAAAACTGACTGTTACGGATTTCTTTAAATCTCCACGTTTCTAGACTTCCTGAATCTGAAAAAACAGGATTTACGATGGTGTCTGCCTGTCTCTCGTCGTCGTAGTTGTTGTCGTTGTCGCCTGTATACCGAATAACTTTTGAAAAACTAATCGGATTTGATTGTGCTTTAGCACACTTTTAAGGGGCCAAAAAAAAGATCGAGTTCGTTAACCAGCTATTTTAGACGAAAATTCAAAGAGTTAGAGCATTTTCACAATTTTTGAGGCAATTTTTTTCGATATTTAAAAATTCTATATATG
>CAKNWW010324768.1:0-11735 GCA_932074435.1 Andricus kollari | reverse complement strand
TAGACAAAAGTTATTTATTTCAATAAAATGGAACTTTTTTGAGGAACAAAATTTTTCTATTTACATGTTTTGACTTTGATTTTTACGAAATGCACATGATTTTTGAGGCACATAATTTCCCTTGTGGAGACGTTTGTTGGCCACCGAAATACAGCAAAATCAGCAAAAAATTTAGTGCCATCTTGATGCGCGCGATTTTTACAGCTGCTGGTGTTGGAGTGGCCATTTTCGCCTAAACTTTGGAGTTGACATCTTAGCCTTAAATTGGACATAACTTTTGCGCGCACTGCGATATTAACTTTATCCCTTAAAGCCCCATGCTATTCAATAATAACACAAAGCGCCATGTGGTGTCGTGGGCGACCCCCTTGTCGGAAAATGTCATATTGCAAAGAGAGTAGCCGTTATTTCAATTCCAAAAAATTACTTAATACTCTTCAACTATCCTTTGAGTATCTATATGAGGTTTTATCGACGAAAAAAATTTTGCTGCGTGTTAGAAAAATAAAAGTCTTACGAAAACGTGAAAAAAGACTTTTTCACGAAAAAAATCATAACTCAGTCAATTTTTGATATTTTAACCTAAAAATTTGACCTGTAATTCTCGAAATATAACTCTTCAAGAAAAAATGTGTTATAGTGCAGCTTTGAAAAAAGGTATTTATTTGAGAACTTGAAGTGTTTTTTTTTTCATGAAAAGTGGGATGAACGTTTTTTTAAATGATTACCTCTTTATTTTTTCACGTTATTTTATTACTTTTTAATAATAATCGCGCAAAAAAAATTGGTCTTCCCATACCCCGGGGGCGCTTTGAGGGTTATACATGGTAAAATTCTTCGGCCCAACCTACTATTTAAGGTATGGACGCCTAAATATTATAAAAAATCGAAGGATTTAGAACCTGAATAGATGCGCGCGCTTTCCACACCTACAGTTGTTAAAGGGGATAGATTCGTCACATCATGGACTAGGTGGGTCTAAACTGTGTATGAATTGTATACACGTCATGAAAAGCACACGAATCACATTTTGGGCCCACTCTCCTATTTTTGGCCTGCACATTAAGGGATGTAATCTCAAAAACATGTATAACTTATACATATATGGATTACCTTGCAGCTGTGATACAAGATCGCGAGATTGACTTGTCAGAATCAACTTATAGCAAATATTTCAACCGTTTTGTCAAGTTTTTATTTAAACTACCATGGACTGACGTATGCAATAAGTGTTAAAAGTTCATCAGAACCAGTACAATCTTAGGAAATCGCTAGCTACAAACAGCAAGTTAGAGAGTATCAATATTTGAAAAATCAGTTTGAATGGAAGATAATATCCTGTCTTGTGAATTTGATTACGCTCAAAATCTCCCCTTGTCCAAAATGCAGGTTTTTTAAGATGACTCTGGTTGTACCTGTTTAACGTACAGTCTGTTCGACAAGAGCGTGTTCTTCATATTTTGAAAACTATTGGAGATTTTTTAACGTTTTTTTTTTAAATTAAAGGACGTTCAAAGTACTAATACGCAATTACCTATTAAATGGTCCAATTCCCATCGTTGTCTAGAATGGCCTGGCACATTCTTGGCATGCTTTCAACTAATTTTTTGGAATTTTTTTTAGTAAATCTAGATATAACTTCCTGATTTTTTTTAGAGCTGTTTCAGGGTGTATATACGTTTTCCGGCAAGCTTCCTCTTCAAAACACTCCAGACGTTTTCGATGGGATTTGCATCTGGGGACTGTGATGGCCAGTCCAAGGTCGTGATGTTATTTTCCGCTTTCCAAGAACTGCAATAACGGCTTCGATGTTTAGGGTCGTTATCTGTTAAAAGTTTTGCGTTCTCTCAGACGGTTCGAGCGGCATCATAGACGCGTATTAGTACTTTGAACGTCCTTCAATTAAAAAAAAAACGTTAAAAAATCTCTAATAGTTTTCAAAATAAGACGAACACGCTCTTGTTGAACAGACTGTAGATGTATTTCATTCCGGAAATAGGTACATGATCCTTTTTTTATAAGGAAGTGCGAAGAAGGGTGCAAGTACCGTGTGTAGTTTCGTCAACTACGCGATAGAGAAAGAATTTGATAGAATGCGTAATAAAAAAATTGCACTCTTTTCAGATGTAGCTAGTGAACAAAATAGAAATTATACGGTATTTGCATTCTTAGTAGTAACATGATATTGGGAAATCGTTAAAGGGAACAGTGCGAAATACAAAGGGGTTAAAAATAAGTCAGGCTTCTGTCACTAAGTATTTAGCAACTGATGATGTCAATGTTTTTGAAAAATATAAATTAGGAAATCCCTGATTTATTAAAGTAGTACCTAGCATTAAGCTTGCTGATATAAAACGAATTCGCTCTCCATCTGTCGGAATCACTGAGGCCAAAATGACCGATGTCAGAAGTTTATTGCAGTATGTTTCACCACAGACACGAGTCTTCTATAACGATTACTTCAAATCAATAACTTACGATAAAGAAGTTGATGACTCCATTTTGTGAAATACATGAGTATTTCAAGCGTATATTACTATACATTTTTGTGTATATGTACAAAAAATGAGAAAAAAGACTACTGCGAATACCTTAAGAAATTGGAAAACAAATTTAACAATAAATATTTCTTATTTCAGTGGATTGTATGTCAACTATGCATAAAATATAAGGTTTTTCATATATTCTTAAATCTATGGCAATTTATATTATGATCTCACAAATCACAAAAATTATTTTTCCTTCCTTAACCTCTATAGAATTCCAATCTGAATTTACACCTAAGACCATGCGTCGATTCGAGCGAAGAAACCGACTGCGCTGACGAAGTAAAATTTGTACAACTTTTGAACGATCAATTCGACTAAAATAAAACTTTCCAGAAAACTTATTTATATATTTACGAAGAACGTTTCTGCTGTAAGTATTCTATTGCTCAAAATTCGTTCGGCTCCCGAGGCGTTTGAAAATATAAATGCGTGGATTGTGCAGTGTTGTACATAGAAATTGAAAACATTTCTTAAAATAAAAAATAATTGTTCGACCTCCATATTGGATCCGCCATTTTGAATTGTTGAATTTTGACCCTGGATTTGTAATCAGCGACCCGAAAAACACCCTTGTAGCAAATTTTAATCAAGTCGTGTTCCTCTTACAATTTTGGTCCGCCATATTGGATCCGCAATTTTTAATTTTTTAATTTTGACCTTGGATTTGTAATCAGCGACCTGCAAACCCAACTGGTAGCAAATTTTAATCAAATCGGTTTCGTTTTACAATTTTAGCCTGCCATATTGACTCCGCCATTTTGGATTTCATCTTACAACGATTTACATATCAGATTCGGATTGGGCATGCAAAAATCTATATAAAAACATGTATAGCATATACAATGTAAAATCTAAGCGTTTTTAGTATTCAAAAAACGATTTTTTTGCCAAAAATGCAATCTTCAACACAGATTTTCAAGTTCAAAATTATTTTTTTTAACTTTCTCTATAATTTTTCTATATTCGGAAAGGTTTTTTCTTTAATTTAAAAAAAAATCCCTTCTAGGTCATTTCGATCCAAAGTTCTACGATTTTGAGACAGAATTCCAAAAAAGGTCCACCAAAGTGCTTGAGGTGGAAAAATAATTATCAATAACAGATTGCCCTCTGAAATACATTTTAAAATCAGTTTTTTTTCTAATGGTAATTCATATATTTTTTTACAATTTTTCTAAATTTGTATTTAAAATTTCTTTTAAAGTTTTTTTTTTAAATTTAAAATAATTGCACAAGCCACCTTCGAGTTATTATCGCCAAGCCTATAATAATAGTTTGAAACCTCCAAAAAACACCCCTATTACTTTCAGCTGAAAAATACGAACTCGCTCTAGGTGATGTCGCCAAACAATTCAAAAATTATAAATAATCACCCAAGTCACGTTCGTAAAACTTCAAGCTACATCCCAAACCCCATAATAATATTCTGCAACCCCCATACACCTCCCCTAGTACTTTACGAATCCGCTTCCGGAATGGAGTAAAGTGGACGTGAGTGAGCTCGGTGTGGCACTTTTTGCGTGACAAAGAGGATTGTGGGGGTAGGAGGTGCATCGAGAGGTGAAATAAAAGGAAAATAGGTGATTATAAAAGGGTGAAAGTAAAATTGTGGAAGTCGATATTGTAGGACAGGAGCAAAACGAAAAAGTGAAAACCGAAACGTGAGAGTTTAAGGTTAGGCGACGAACCGAAAGGACAAAGGAATAGAAGCGCCGAAAACACGCCTGGCGAGAGCGTCAACTAGGACGAGGTGGTAGTCTGACTACAGTGGTGATTGAGGGCCCTGGCGAAAGTATCGGATAGGTTTCCCTTCCGAATCAATCTGAATCATTCCGGAATCTGTATCGGAACCAATCCGAGTTGAAAAATTAATCCGACTCAATCCGGCTTAATCCGAACCCCAAAACGAACCAATCCGAACCAACTTTTAAATCCAAATGAATCCGAATTCGGATTGATATACACTGAATTTTCAATTCGAATGAATCCGCGTTCGGATTGAATTGGATTCATTCGGATTTATTCGGATTGAACCGGATTCCGGAATGATTCGGATGACTTCGGATTGGTTCCGAATGAATTCCTATCCGATATTTTCGCCAGGGGGGAGAAGTCTCATTTGACGGGAAGGGAGAAAAATAGATGCAGAGAGAACAGCATCTTAGCGGTAGAAAGAAGAACAGCGTGGTGGGTGGTGAAGGAGAGAAGAAGAAGAAGAAGAAGAAGAAGAAGAAGAAGAAGATGGAGGCTTGGTGGGAAATTGTTTAAAGTTGAGTGAAAGAAGGAGAGGGAAGAAGCGAACCTAGAGAGCAAGTGGGAAAGGGAGAAGCTAGTGGAAGAAATGTCGAAGATGCAGCAGGGCTTCCAAAAGCTCAACCTCAAAGGTGAAGGATGGATGGAGAAGGCGAAGGATGTGGAATCGAAAAAAGACGGAGATTTGTCAGCGACAAGGAAGGAGAAAAATATGAAGGATGCGAGCAGTCATGGAAGAACCCGCCGAAAACGTTGACGAAGGAAGAATGGGCAGGGGAGAAGATCAGAATTTGGAGAAGAAGGAATTTGATAGTTCTGGGGGTTAGTGGAGAGGTCTGTGAGGTGGTGAGCGTAGTGGGGAGCTTAGCGGCACAAACACAGCGGATAGGAAAAGTAAAGCAGTACTGGAAAATCGGTGGAGGGCTAATGCTGAAGCTGAAAACAGCGAAGAATAAAACATAAATTTTGGAAGCAAGGGGTAAGCTAAAGAACGCAGGTTCGGCTGGAGGAGAGTATTGTTGTGTGTACACGTGACAGGGTACATATTAGGAGGCTAGGAAACGTGGTGGCTAAATAAGGAATGTGAGTAGGTAAGCGCCTGTTTTGTAAATCAGATTAGAAGTGATGAGGGGTTTATGTGAAAGAAGGAATGAGAGTAGGTAAGTTCTTGATCTGTAATTCGTGATTTAAAGTGATGAGGAGGTTATGTGGTTTTCGCTTTAGTTTAGTATAAAATAAATAAGAGAAAGAGTGAGTAAGAAAGTAGGACTGTTTTGTTACTGATAGTGTAAAAATATGAGAAGAAATATGGATGATTTATGAAAGAATCGAGGAGTTATGAGTTTTTTTTTGCTTATGTTAAAAGAATTAAAGTGAGGAGGAGTTTACTTGTTTTTAGTGTCAGCAAAAAAAATATAATACATATAAAGTGGCAGTATGGAGGAGAGAGAAGGATGCTAGAAAATGGGCACTCGCTTGTGCTTATTGTAAGCATGGAAAGAAGGAGAAAGTAATTTTAGGGTAGGGCCTCCGTTTCCCCTTAATGTTAACGTAAAGAAGGATAGGGGTGGTAAAATAATTTAAGGTAGGCTTAAATTTAAGGATATTGTGGAGAATTATAAAGATGTTTGAAGACTCAAATCCATAACGGGGAAAGAGTATAATAAATACTTGAACCTAGAGCGAGTTGATATTTCTTTAGCTAAAAGTAATAGGGATGTTTTTGGGGGGGCTTAAGAGTATTATTATTAGGTTGGGAATGTAGCTTGGACTTTAACGAACGTGACTAGGGGTGTTTTTTGGGGGTTTCCGAGTATTATTATGGAGTTGGGGATAATAACTCGAAGGGGACTCGTGTAATTATTTTAAATTTGAAAAAAGACTTGAGAAGAAATTTTAAATACAAATTTTGAAAAATTGTAAAAAAAATATTAAATACCATTAGAAAAAAATGTGTTTTAAAACGTATTTGAGAGGGCTATCTTTTCTTGAAAATTATTTGTTACGTTTATGTAACTGAATAATAACTTGCAATAAATTCTTGTACAGAGAGGGATATTGAGTTTAGCATGAGAAGAGCTAGTGGTTTGAGAGTGGTAAGTTATAGTGAGATCGAGATTTTGAGTGATAGTTAGAGATATAAGGGTTAAGTTATATGATAGGTAAGGGGGATTGAAAGCGAGGGGAAGATAAACGGAGATGCCGGAAAGAGAGTACTCGGTAGGCAAAGTAGGTAGACATGCTGGTCACGCGAAGTTCAGAAAAGGCAGATAGATGTCAGCAGAAAACTGATAATGTGGGGATAATGCTTGTTATGCCACCAATAGTAGCAACTTTCCATTCAACAACTTTTAGTTTATTAAATTAGAATTTACAGCGTGCATGGTAGCACGAGTCAGAGATGTGAACGGCAGGTCGAGCCAGTACCAAGTGACGAAACGAGTGCCAAGCGCGGTCGGCTAGAATCTCTGTTTATGCGAGTCGCAACTGAATTGAAAATATATAAGGCCACGTCAATCTGGTCCACTTCAGTTTTTATTATGTTTCAATAGTGAAATTTCTTTAATTTTTTATTTGGATTGTGACTTAGAACAGGGCTTTAAAGCCTTAGCTAAAACATAATTAATAAAATTACATTATTTAAACAAAATTAAAACTCGAATGGGCCAGAAAGACGTGTCGTTATACATTTTGAACAATTTCCCAACATAATATTTACATTTTTCAAATTATAAAGCCGACGAATATAATAACACATAATAATTAGCCACGTGACAAATTGCACATGACGTAAAAAACTGACAATATAACTTAGCAATTTTTCATTTTCATTTGTAGTTTGGAACAGGTGGATAAGAAGTCATTTTGCATTCTTTTTTGTTTATAATGTCTAAACAAAGTCTAGTCGGATTTTTAAAAGTAGAAAGCGACTGGTACTTCAAGTGGTCAAATTTTAAAAACTTTCGTAGGAAAAAAGTGACGAAGGCGCGCGCTGCAAGCGCGCGCCTTACTTTTCTAGATTATTATCAAGTTATACATATAAATTATTTCTAGACGTATTCTTATTCTTATTTATGCGCATACTTGTTTGCTTATTTTGTTCTCTGTCGGACGAAACCTTTGCGTAACATTGGTATGATAAACGAGAACAAGCTTCACTTATTATTGATAAATATAAACCCTGGGATGTTTTGCTTGATATACAACTTTATAAGAACCTGCTTAAAAATCAAAACTTTCTCTTTATTCGAATAGTTCACTGCCCCAACTTGTCCAGTATGACCTAACAACCTATTGTCCTTCTATCACCCTCCTCTTTTCACCTAATACCCTATTTTCCACGCTTCCCAAAAGTCACTTATAGTACAGGGTCCACTCATCTATCTCGGTTTCCTCGTTAATGCCCTTCCTTCCTCCTCTTTCCCTATAGATCACCTCCTATTCTCCCCCTTTCCTTATCTTCACCCCGTTCGCCCATACCCTATCTTTCTATATCCATACATTACCCCCGTTCATCCTCTCTAGTCATGCTCTCCGTTCGATGATTCACTTCTCCTTTCTCTCTCTCCATGTCAAATCCTCGTCAAATCTTTCACTTCTTAGCGCCTTTTTCCTCTCCATAATTTTTTTCTTGTCCTCCTCGTCTCTACTCTCACCTAAGCCTCGATTTCGTTCATCAGTTTCTCCGCTTCCTTTCTGCCTCCTAATTCTACCTCCTCCTTATTTTCATTCCCGCACTCTAATTTCCTGACCCTGTCATAAAGCAAGCTCATTTCACTTCTCTCTTTCTCACTCTCTATTTGTTTGTTCTCTATACTCTACAGTTTCTTCCATGCCTCCTCTTTCTTTGCCTTCCAAAGAGTATCCCATTCCTCCCTCACTTTTTTCAACGTTTCCTTTCTGAATCCTCTTATGAGTTTCTCGAGGCCTTCAAAACTACCCCTCCCTGACCTACTTTCGGGTGGCGTTCTCTGCCTAATTTTCTTAATGTCTTGTCATTTTCCCGGTCCTCCTCTAACTGATCTCTTAAGGGCCCTGGAAATCGAGTGTAAATTGCAAGTATAAGATTCAGGCCAAATGTTAAAGCCATTTGGTCTGATTTTTTGTATACATACTCTAAAGAGTATAAGGACTCTCGGTAAAGGTCGCTTTTTTTGTTGAAAAAATGCTATTTTCCATGTACAAATTAAAAGAAATAAATTTGCCTCGATAGTATCGTTGTAGTAATGTGTTCTACTATTCAGCGAAGCACGGAGCAGGTAGGCAGTTTTCGAGCTCGTATTTTTCTTTGGGCGATCCTAGCGAGAAAATGAAAAAGCACCATCCATTATGACTCAAGTCTGCAGGTAATGAAACGCCCAATATGACCAACACCGATTCATTTAGCGGCGGACACACCGTATACGAAAACTAGGTGCCCCTACCCAAATGAGTGGGTGAATTCCCAAAAGGTTGGGTGTTTGTAGGTGGTTGGGGGTGGATAATATCACTAATGCAGACTGTGAAATAAAACCGTAAACAATATACAGTGAGCCATTCCGCTTCGCCTCCGTCGCTGCGCTTGCGAGCTCTCCCCACGCAGTAGTCTAGTCGCGCGTCTCGTGTGGCTTCCGAGAAATTCGTTTTCTCGGAATTCGATAAGGATACGCGAGTCGCGCGACTGGACTACTGGGTGGAGGGAGCTCGCGAGTAAATCAATAGAGGAGAAGCGGAATGGCTCAGCGAGCCGACTGTAATATCTTATAATCAATCTGTAGTACCTTGTTACATTAAATGACAATATACAAACTCTCTGTATGCACAACTCAGGGGCTGTCTGGAATAACCGTTTATAGAATTTTGTTGAACCTGATAGCGTGTACAAAAAGGTTTCAAATCTTAATTTTTCAAACATATTAAAGCATGAAATTTAACTGCGCATCTTCTTTTCTCCATTAAAAAAACTTATGGCACGTGTATTTGTTGAAATAAATAGGAACAGCTGCTTATTTTGAATACCCAATGGCCTTATTTTAGCTAATTTGACGGTATTCTATGTACACGTGAACGTCATTCTGTCCAAAACAAGAACTGTCAATCGTTTTGCGACTGATGTTTTACTTCATAATGTTACTTTTGGGTAAATACTGCATTTCTTATGATCAGTTTATCATTACATTCGGAAATGTTCCATTCACGCATAATGTAGGAAATGGTATACAATTGCAAAACATAACAAATACTAGAGCATCTACAAAGGAGGCGAGAGTTTACCCCCCCCCCTGCTAATTTCTTGAGTCAACAAAGATCTTCATAATGTATTAAATATTTCACTGTTTTGTCAAAACTTAATTTACTTTCTTTAAAAAAGTATGTACAATTTAAAAAAAAAGTATCCTTTTTGGTTGACAAGTCAACTGTTTCGTTGAGCATAAATTCATCTCTTTTGTAACAGTAAAATTAAAATTGAAGGGTCGGGGAACAAAAGGGCCTATCCCACATATTTTTCGAAATTGATTTTTACACATTTTCGGACTCCTCAAACAAACGCCGTTTCGAGGGTGTGAACTAAAAAAATTAAAAAATTTTTATTCAGTTTTTACAAATTCATCAAAGTCAGTCAAGGTCCTAACCCAAGGGGTGCCGAGCGAACAAAAGGTCCGAATCGATAAGAAGAGCGAGGTAAGTAAACATTGTTTGTTATTTTTTTTCTAATTTTTTTTAATGAAAGAATTTAGAAAAATTTCAAACGGGCGTTTATTGAGTAAAGTCTCACGGTCATTTTGAATCTTTGAAATATAATTTTTACAAAATGTCTATATTTTTGGGAATTTCCGATAATTTAGTAACTTTTCAATGTACAGAAATTTTTTCAAATCGAGTGATTTCACTAAAATAGTAGCTTCTTCAATCTGCACTATTTTTTGCGTTTTCCCAACGCTGTAAAAAAGTTCTCTCTACATTTATTCAAGTGAATTTTTACATAAAAATGAGTAAAAATATTGCAAAACGAGCTCGAGTGGAAATTTCGCTCTAAATGACTTAACTTTCACTTGTTTCAGCGTGATATTTCACGCTTAAAAATAAGTGGCATCCACTCATGTTTAAGAGTGAAATACTACTCTGAAATTAGTAGAGTTTTACTCATTTAGAGTGACGTTTTCACTGAAGCTAGATTTGCAGGATTTTCACTCATATTGAGTGAATCTTTCACTCGACAAAATTTAGAGGGTGCCTGTTCTTTTCACTGCCGTCATTATTTTGAAAAATATTTTTCTGTGAGCGTATGAAAATTGTGTGCATTTTTTGTTACTTTTACAGGAAACCCCATTGCGGATTTGTACAAGATTCCTTTGATGCAAGTGACACCGAAAGAACTTTCCGCTGAGAAAAAAAGCGATCTCCGCCGAATGATTGAATGCATTCCGGTCGAGCATCGTCAATATTGCAAATGAAGATATTCCAAAGATATAGTCCAATTCGATTATTGTTATCAATATAAAAATGGCGCAAATTCATTTTTTACCTAATATCTGAACCCTAATCACAAAAATCATTATCCTTTTCAACAGCAATAACGATAAACGATATCAAAATCAATAATAATGTAACGCAAGTAAAGTATCACTCAATATAATAGATCAGATAGTATTTGCTAGTATTTATTTATAGAATTGCACCGCAGACCAGGTGGAACTAAGCCGAGTGAATGCTTGCTGCTCGGGGTTAGGCCCTTTTGTTCGCATGTATCCCCTTGGGTTAGGCCCGTGCCTAACTTTGATGTCTCATAAATCGAAAACTATTTGACGGATTCGCATCAAATTTTAAAGAACAACTTTCGAGAGTGGAGATTATCGATCATATTTATCCAATATATTTTTTTCGGTTATCTCGCAAAATACAAACGTTTTTCTGGCGTCCTGAAAAATTTGGAAAAACGGGGTTAGGCCCTTTTGTTCCCCGACCTTTCAATTGTCGTAAACGTCAAGGTTAGATTTGTCGTCTCGAAAACAAATAATTAATTTTCTTCATAGTTTAAGAATTGAATTAAGTAATCCTGTAAAAAAACCTATAATTAGGGTTCATAATTGACATTGTCAATAGACAGAATCTGACATACCGTCATGTGAAGTATTAGACATGCGCAGTGTCGTTGATCACGGAAGTTCGGCCAGAGAGCGGTCCCCTGGCACTCTTCGTCTGCACTCTTGCGAGAAATTGTGATTTTTGTCATATTGTTTAAGAAGTGAGAGTCGGTTTCCGAGATAAAATTTATTTTACAAAGGATAGAAAATTGTAATCGACAAATAGCAATCAAAATTAACAAACATTTAATTGGGTCGCCTGACTACCTACCCCGCTATTATTATTAGTCTTATTGCTTAAAATGGATATATAGGTTATTTGTTTTTTTGCTAGTTGTAAGAAAACTGGCTGCCGTTCAGCATTATTGAAATT
>CAKNWW010324759.1:0-12616 GCA_932074435.1 Andricus kollari | reverse complement strand
CCGATCTATGCAAACCGGGCTCTGCAGAGGGTGTTCTTTATTTCCCTAACTTCTCGTGGGACCAAATGGGTGACACACAGAAACCAAATGGGTTAAATAGCAGCCAAGACACATCACAGGGGCCATGGCTGCGGGAATATAATCTGGGGCTTATTCTATACGTAAGAGGAGAGGGACTCGAAGCGTCTGGGTACGCCTCGAATCCCTCGTTATACAGGGAAAGGATTAGTGGCTTGACAGGTTGTGGCTCCATATATATATATGAAATCGTGCGGAAAAGCACCAACAGCATGCATAGCTGTCAAGAGTATGGATGCGATTTTGATTGATAAGCTCTGCTCCAGGAACCACACCGTCGTTAAGGTGAGACTCAGGGGCAGAAGCATAGAAAGACTTGAGTAGTTTATCGCCTCGGCTTATTTCCCTAGCACTGTCAGGACAACAGGATTCCTCTGCAGTTGGGCTGTGCAGCAAACTTTCGCCATACGGTGTGGTGGAGCACAAACATCAACAGCAGAGGAAGAGATTTAATTGAATACCTAGCAGGCACTGCGCTGTGAATTCTAAATCGTGGTGATACTCCCACATTCCAGAATAAAACAGGACTAAGGTCCTCGACTTGAGTCCGTGCTCGGAAGAATTGAAGAGGAAGATAGAGGGCTGTAGAGTCTCCGATGAAAAGTCTCTCTCTGATCACAAATATATCTTGTTCCGGTTAGCCCTAGGAAAACCGGCGGTTTCAAAGATCAGAAACCCCAGAAATACACTTTGGGACTCATATAAATAGGTGCTCTAAGGCTGGCCTGTAGAATTTTCCACAAGCTACAGTATCATAGACGAGTTAGAGCACGCCGCGGATATTCTGGAAAGGGCTATCACTAGATTATATGACAAAAATTGCCCTACAAGTACAATTAAGTAAAATAAAAATATAACAATTTATAAACAGGAAGATTGGAGATTGCCATCGGCATGGAAGGATGCCAGAGTGGCCTTCATTCCCAAACCTGGGAAGGAGGGCTACATTGCTATTAAGCATTTCTGGCGAATCGACTTGGCATCCTTCACCCTAAATTCGTCAGAGAGGTGCTTGCAGTCCCTTTACTGCACAGAGGGCACCACGTCTTGCAGGCAGGCTGCTCGGTAGCAACTGCGCTCCATGCTGTCGTAGCAGAATTGGAGCAGTAGCTGGAACAGGGAGTGTGCATGCTGTGGGCATCTTGTTGGATATAGAGTGCCTTCAACAATACCTCCACACAAGTTATCTGTCGAAAGATTTCAAGGCGTGGCCAGCTAGAAAGCTGAATAATAACGCCGGAGGTGACTCGAAGCCAAATGGGGCGAAGGCCTAATCAGGGGAAATTGCGCTGCGGTGACGCCCACAGGGGGATGTCCTGTCACCCCTCCGGTGGTGCATCGTAGTGGACGGTCTTCTTTGTGGGCTAAATAAAGAAGGGTATTATACCCAGAGACACGCTGATGACTTTGTTATCCTAGTCAGTCATTTTTTTTTATGGAAAATCGAAAAAATGTTAGAAATCTTACGTTAACTTTCCTTATGCAGATTTTTCAGGCCAGGACATTTGAACCAACTTTTCTCTATACGTAGATTTATCTTTTCCTGCAGTTAATTAGCTTTCTTCCTCTAGGGGCGGTAACACTTTGTAGTTGGTGGGGAGGCTTAAGCGTGCGGTGCTTTGGGGTCAAAAGGACCTCGGCCTGCATGCGTATGGATATGACTGAAAGGATCCCTACAAACGGGCTCTCCTGGATGAGAGGAAAAGGAACCCTATAAACGGGCTTGCGGAAAGTACTCTCTGTCGTCTGTGCGGAATGGATGATGAGACAGCTACTCACATCCTTTGTCACTGCCCTGCGATTGCGGGGAAACGTCTAACACTTACTGGCAGTTACTGCATCAGTGAGTCGGAGGTATCAGCCAACAGCGTGGCTTATACCTCGTCTCAACCCTACTAATAATAATAATAATAATAATAATTAGCTTCAACCTCGTTTACAGACCACCCATTTTAGGTATATACTTCGATCACATGTGGGTTTTTGATATTTTTTTAATTGATTAAATTGCAATATAGTGAATATTTAAAGATGAATTTATGTATTTCTGGGCACCATCCTACTAGATTTTTCCACTTTTACACTTTGGGAGTACTTTGTAATGATTCAAACGACAATTGTGTTTTTAATTCATTTGATGTTACATTTGGCAGTTCTGATCGGGTTTGGAAGCGATTGCAATTTTATTATTTTCACTAACTAATTGAGGATTTATAACGAGGATTTCACACTCTTTTAATTTAAAATTCTTCACACATTCGAGAAGCAATTTGTAATTTTCTTGCATTTAAAAGATTTGTGTGATTGTACGAAAAATTAGTATATAATAATTAAGTTAGTAAGAAAAATGATTTTAAAGAATCGGGTAATTTTTGCCAAACTTAGTCTAGTTAAGGTAACCAAATTTTCTTCCTAGCAATGTTTAATAAAAAAAATATCTCACAAGCCCAAACTCGATGGATATCTTATCTATGTGATACCTACTATAGATAACGACTGTATATACCGCAAGGTCAAATTCATAGTAGTCACAGGGAAGCGTGAGTATGAGTGGGAAGCTAGTACTTGGCGCATAACCATCATCAATACATTAATTAGTTTTTCCTCAGTTAAAAAAATGAGCATCCTGTTCACTATCATCCTATCCTTGGATATTATTCTTAATTCTATTGGTAAATACAATAATATAATAATATATCTGCGTTTAACAAATTTTTTTCAGCTTTCCGCAAATACAATTTTTTTCGTCGACGATTTTATAGTAGTTCATAAAAATTTAGTAATTTTTGAATTTCATTAGTAATAAAAGTAGAAACTTGTTCATCTTTTGAGTCAGGGAAAAATGGAAAATTTTCTTGTATTTCTTTGACGTGCTCTTTTTCAACGTTCTTGATTTATTTGTTGAAGATTATTACTTTATGAATGCAATTTTATACTTATATTATTAAAACTAATATTATTTGTAAATATTTCTATTATAGTTTTCAGACAAATTTTATTAATTAATAAATAGACCTTTGCATTGTTCGGATCGAGTTGGTTTTCTTCTCAACAGACGTAGCTGACTTATTCTTCGGAATCGACTTTTGAAATGCTTATTTCAAATAAAAAACCGATTCGAATTCAACAATTTGAAGGTCTTTCAGATCGACTTTCGATATGCTCAGTCCAAATAAAAAAAGCCCAATTCGAATTAAGCAATGCGAAAGTCTGCGAACCGAATTTCGAAGCACTGAATTCGAATCGAAAGAAAACCAATTTGAGTTTGGCGTTTCGAATATCTTTCTAATTGACTTTAGATGCGCTCAGTCCGAATCGCAAAAAAACGATTCAAATTCATTTATTATAAATACTTTTTTATTGAATTTTGACGCGCTGAGATTGTATAGAAAGAAACCCCACTGGAATTTAGCAATTTGAATATTTTTCAAATCGACTTCCGACGCATTCATTCAGTTGCAAAGAAATTCGATTTGAATTAAGCTGTGCGGAGGCCTTTCGAATCGAATTTCGAAGCTCAAAGTTTATAGATTTTAGTTTTTATTCGAAGTCGGCATTGCGAAAGTCTTTAGAATTGACTTTTGACGCGGTGGGTTCGCATCGAAAGAAACCGAATCAAACTGAGCATTCAGGAAGCCTTTCAAATTTAATTTTGAAGCTCTGAGCTTTTAGATTCAAATTTTGATTCGAATTAAGCAGTTCTTCGAAATTCGATTCGGAAGGCATTCGAACTGATCATTTCGAATAGAATACTTTTGGAGCTGACTGAGCTTCGAGAGCTGATTCAAAAGACATTCGAATTGCCAAATTCGAATAGGTTTTCTTTCGATTCAAACTCATCGCGTCAAAAGTCAATTCGAAATACCTTCACACTGCCCAATTCAAATCTTTTTTCCTATTCGAACTGGGCTGTTCGAAAGTCTTTCGAATCGACTTTTGTCGCGCTTGAGATTGGTCATCAGTTCGGTTCGAATCAATTTACACATTCCTGTTAATTACTTTAATATAATCAATGAAAATTAAACCAGGTTATCAATAAAAATTACTTGCAAGTGCAGAATGGTTGATCATCTGATTGTCTTTTTTGATTTTTTCCTATTTCATTGAGTCTAACATTTTTCGCTGACATTCAATTTGAATTTTTATCTTTTGGTTGTAATCACTTCAGTCGCTTCTGTACAGTGTACGTTTGCAATTATTAAGATTTTTAATTTACCACATTTTCGGGAATGGAACAAAGAGCAGCGATTCTGTTTTATTTTTACCTACGCAAAAGTAATTCAAAAACGTGCAATAGGTTACAATACTCTTCAAAAAAGTAGGAATGTCATCAGCCCATTGAACGCAATCTGTTGTCACCAAAACACGCTGCGCTTTTTGCTCTGGTGTTAGAGAATGGTGTTAGAAAATAAGTACTCATGGGAAATTTTTGGAATCCAATAAAGGGGTCTTAAAATTGTATAATATAGATAATTATTGATGATTCTTATTCCCTGGAGTATCTAATGGTCATTTTCTTGGTTTTCAACTAAGACTAGGGGATGAGAATTGAAATACCATACTCGTGTTACAAAAAAAATGTAGCCCTTTGTTTCTTCTCGCAGAATTAAGTTCGCAGCTCGACTGTTTGCCTAATGGCGAGCCTATTCCTGGTGTTCCTCCTGACGTACATTCTGCTTCTTCTGATGATGACAGACAGCATTCTCCTGGCAAGTCTCCCCCTCCTGTCAGATTCAGATCCAGGTCCCCTGCCAGGTCAATGGCTCCTCCTGTATTGCTGCCGACTCCTGACGGACATGGTTGTGGACTTGAACAACTTAGATGTATTCGACTTACTTCCCTCACGAATCCGCCCTTGGTATTCGAACTTCCAAGATACACTTTTCCTGGCGATGAACAAATTAAAATAAAAACAGGAATGAATACGTATGGGCTTATACCAGCCGAGGAGCGAATTGTTTTATCAACATCCGATGGTGACGTCTTTGCAATATTGCAGACTTATAACGTTTTTGCTGGAATATATACATGGGATCATCGCGCTCGCGCTAGAAGACGGGGAACAGTAAACATGGAAAGCGGCAAGTTAACCCTATTGACGCCAAAAAAAGGGATAGAACTCCAGTAGGTGCTAATCGCATAATTACGCGGTTTTTTTCGAGTAGAGTTTGTTAACCACGTGTAAATCGCAATCCACCACACAAATAATTCATTTAAAAAATGCAAAACTGAAGAGGAAGAAGATCCTATGATTATAACCATAGTTTTAGCTGGGTTAAGCGCGAGGCCACTTGTAGAGGCCCACTATACCACTAGATCAATATCCGCCTGTACCTTTTGAAGTAAGCTCTTAAAATTGGCAATAGTCCGGAAAGGTAAAGCTTAAAGTCGTCAGCATATTTGTGATAGTTGCAATGACGAAGTTCGCTACCAAGTTCATAGGTATACATATTAAAGAAAGTGGGTGCAAGCGTGGATCCCTGAGGGACACCACTCTTAACCTCGTCATAATCTAACCGCTCGCCATTGCTAATTTGTACTCTTTCAGAACGATTACTAAGATAAGATTCAAACCACTCAACAACCATATTCGAGAGGTGAAGCGATTGAAGCCTAGTTAATAGTAGATTATGGTTAACTGTGTCAAACGCCTTAGAAAAGTCAAAAAGGACAACAACCGTTATTTCCCTTCTATTAATTATAAGTTTAAGGTCAGAAGTTAATTTAAGTGAAGCTGTAAGTGTATTATGCCTGGCACGGAACCCAAATTGCATTGGGCCCATCACATTGTTTGTTTCAATGTGTGCAGTAAGTTGCTGATAGACAATGCGTTCGAAAGGTTTCAACAAAGCAGATAGGATGGATATAGGACAGAAGTCTTTGGGAGACGTGGGATTAGATATTTTAGAAACAGAGCGAAAAATCGCCTCTTTCCAGGCATCAGGAAATCTTCAGACCTGCAGTGATAAATTATAGATGCGCAAGAGAATAGGGCCGATGACAGGTAAAGCAATGCGAATCATTTTAATTGAAACACCATCATTTCAACACTTTTTTCCTTTAAAATAGTTTTAAAAGAAAGCTGAGATTTTGCCCTATAAGATCCCCAATTTTCAGAGTGGTAAGTTAATTCGCCTTTGAGTAATAGAACAATACGTAAGCAAGATGCCATGATAGAGCGGGTGGCGCACGATCTCCCCTAGTGCGCTCACGTCGAGGATCTTTGTGCAACGCTTTAGTGCCAGTTTTTTCAAGTTAAGTAATATTATATGCTACTAGAATAACTGCTCTTTTCAAAAAGTGAGACACAAAGCAACTAATCTCAAACTCCGTGGTGTTACCCACGACTTGTATTTAAAATTCCCTGCACTACCAGAAGGAGCTCAAATTTGCAGTTGATGTAGATACTAACTCATCAACTCAGCGGGAATATCATCCTTGAACTCTGGTGATATTGCAAAGCCTTCTGGTAGAGATAAGGTAGATAATGAGGGTTATGAAATGATTTCTGACGATGATGAAGATCAGCTATATGACAGCGAAAAAGATGTCTTAAACACCAAACTGCAGTGTGAAAACAAATATCATAAAGCTGGTGTTGAAGTACTTGGTCAAATCACCGAAAAATGTAATGCCTCTAAAGATCATCAAGAACAATTTCAACTTCTCTCGCTTGCGCCAAAATCTTGGGACGAAGAAAACTGATGCAGGTCTTCAATTCATCAGAGCGAAAAGCAAGAAATGTGAAAAAATTAGTTTCAGAGCATGGAATTCTTACGCTTCCGAATACAAAAAGAGGAAGAGCATTGACTCCTGAAACTAAAACTTTAGTGAAAAACTTTTATGAACGCGATGACATAAGTCGAATGATGCCAGTGATGAAAGACTTTGTGTGGATCAAGAATGATGATGGAACTCGTTCGCATGTTCAGAAAAAGTTACCACTGTGTAATATCAACAAATTATATGCTCAATACACATCAGAACAGGCCTGAAGATCAGCATTTCGAAATTTACAAAACTCAGACTTTGTCATTGTGTTCTATCAGGAAGCAGTGGCACTCATAATGTGTGCGTTTGCGTTCATCATGAGAATGTGAAGTTGATGTTGAATGAAATAAATATTCAACATTTAACCGAGGATACTGCCATGGTGCTCAAAAATGAGCACGACTGTCTGGATGCTATTGTATGTCCTAACTCTTCAAGTTCCTGTCATTTAGGAGTGTGTGAAAACTGTCCAGGTACTGCAAACTTGAAAGATAACATCACAAAAGCTTTTGATGAACATTGCATAATGAAGTGAGATTTGTTCAGGCGGTACGGCTTATTGCGCGGGTAAAGAAGTCGTGGTCCGTTAGCCTGCATGCATGCATGCATCAGTGTTTTTCAAGTGTCTTTCAAGTGTTTTTGTTGGCGTACGAGAGCTTGCCAACTAAAAATCAGTATTATATAATCAAAAAGAGATTCAAATATCTTGCGGAATAGTGAGTTTTGTGGCATGACGTTGATAGGTGGAAACGTTAGCCGTCAGAAAGGTTAATACATGGTACTGCAACTCTTTGAAACTATAATTTACACATGAAATGCACCCTAGCGAAGCCTACAAACGGAGGAAAAAATCAAAAATTGCCTATTGTATAAAAATAGTTAATTGCATATTGACACAGATCGATAACCCAGTTTTTTCAGTTATACTGATAAAAAGTATCGAGTGAAATTTAGAGTTGAAACACCTTCCAGTAAGAAGTTTGTTCCTCATTATTGAGGATAAATTTCTGGAAATTTTTATATCGATTTGGAATTATATAAAAGAATATTATACACGGTGTCCCAGAACTAATTGTTCTGGGACACCTCGTATAATAATTATGTTAATTAGAGAATTGAATATTTAAATTTCTTTAGTGCTTATGCATTTATTTTGATCGATTTTATGTTTCTACTAGTTATTTTTTCTACTTAAAAAATGATGCCCACAACATTTTGTAAATGGTTCAAAAAAATTTGCAGTTTAGATTCAGATTATTATCGAAGCACGATTTGAAATAAAACTTTACTTTTCCGAAACTGAGCCAGGTTGCGGTAACCAAATTTTTTTCCTCAAAGTGATTTATAAAATACAAATATCTCACAAGGCCATGCTCGATGCATATGAAAATTAATAAGATAACGACTCTAGTATATATACTTGACCTAAGGAGCAGAACGATAATTATTTCCACTCTTAACCAAATTCTTCATTATTATATTAATCACTTTTTCATCAGTTAGAAAAAATGAGAATCCGTTTTACTCTGGTCCTATCATTGGTGGTTGTACTTAATTCTATTGGTAAATATAATAATATAATAATAATAATATATAATATATATTATTTTCATTGTCTCGGGGTTAATATTAACCCGATCAGGTTATTGCTTTTTATGGCACCTTTTCGGATTATCGTGGGTCGTTTCAGACCCAAGGCAAGTTAAAACGCTCAATTATCTTTAAAAAAAGCTGTAAGAATTCCTGTACACTCTTGAATTTCTTTTTTTCAAATAGCATTGTTAAGTTAAAGAAGCGTAATTTTACAAGTCAATTAGCGCTTTTTCGAAAAAGGAAATTTGAAGTTTCAAGAAATAACTCGTTGTATGTGAAGGTCCGCATGAAAAGGATGTTATGGTCGGTATGGATTTACGTATAGAAGCAAATAGTCCGTTGAAAATGAACCCCCTGATTTGAAAAGTGATTTTCGAAAAAAACGCATCTAAACTTGGCGAGTGCGATGAGCCCACATGTTATATTTTGTCCTTGAACTCAAAATTTAAAACGGAACGTGAGCGAAATCTAAACCCTAAACTGCTCATTACTGCTACGAGTAGTGGTAGAAGGAATGGGTTAGCCGTTTCCCCAAAATTGTTAAGCTTCGAAAAACTTTTCTTCAAAAATAAAAAGCTTAGGAGGTCATGAATAAAATAGTGTACAATATTTATTGACAAATTGATTGTGGTAAGGTTGATAGACACGTGAAAATTATCAGTAGCACGTGCCAATAATCATGTTTGAAGATGACAATTTTTAGTTAGGAGTGTATCACGTCGCAATTTTAGCTTGACGCCATTTGATGAGCTTCTTTTTTTCAATTTATAATTTGAATCATAATATCTTACTAAATATCAAATAACCTAAGCTGTGCTCAATCGTCTAGCCCATAATATAAGGTCAAGTTATGAAAGGTCGAATGTTGACTTCAGGTTAATGACTAATAAAAGTTTGAAACTCCGTTTTTTATTATATTAAAAAAGAGAATAAATTGAATGTCAACTGCCAGAAAGAATATGATTTAAATCAAGATTTTAATTGCGATTATAGCGAGAGCTTGCCACGAGGCTCACATGGCTTCGGGAATTGTAGTAATAGCGTGGCGAGGATTTACAAAAAAAGGATCACAACTGAAATTAATTTATATCGAAAGAAAAATTAACGCAGCAAAGTAGAATTAATTTTTTCACACAGTTCTAAATAATTAAAAAATGCAATTAGCACGTGACTGCTGAACGAATGAAAGTTCTTTAGCTGATAGTGGGGTAATAACCGGGCTTTGCCTAATATATTATATAAGGCATACTCCTCTTATCAGATCACTTGATTGCATCACAAAAACGCGTCCATGTGTTCTTGACTAGAAATTGGTATTGATTTCAAAGAAGATACACATTTTTTAACAATTTTGGGTTGTGTTGAAAGTGCAAATAAAAAAATTTTCCATTCATGATAATCTTGGCAAAGAATATTTTATTAATCTCACCATGCCCGTTAACATTACGTAAAACTTATTCCCTGGAGTACCTAATGATCATTTTCTTGGTTTTCATCCAAGACTAGGGGATGAGAATAAAAATACCATACTCGTGTTACACAAAAAATGTAGCCCTCTGTTTCTTCTTGCAGAATTAAGTTCGCAGTTCGACTGTTTACCTAATGGCGAGCCTATTCCTGGTGTTCTCCGTGGCGTACATTCTTCTTCTTCTTCTTCTTCTTCTTCTGATAACAGACAGCATTCTCCTGACAAGTCTCCCCCTCCTGTCAGGTACAGATCCAGGTCCCCTGCCAGGTCAATGGCTCCTCCTGTATTGCTGCCGTCTCCTGACGGACATGGTTGTGGACTTGAACAACTTAGATGTATTCGACTTACTTCCCTTACAAAGCCGCCCTGGGTATTCGAACTTCGAAGACACACTTTTCCTGAAGATAAAGGAGTTAAAATAGGAATAGGATATAATACCTATGTGCCTCTTCCAACCAAAGAACGAATCATTTTATTAACATCCTATGGTGACGCCTTTGCAATATTGGAGACTTATGACATTCTTGCTGGAATCTATAAATTTGATACTCGTACCCGCTCTAGAAAACGGGCAAAAATAAACATGGAAAGCGGCACGGCATCCCTATTAACTCCAGAAGAAATGGATAGAACTCCAGTAGGGCCTAATCGCTTAATTAAGCGGTTTTTTCGAGTAGAGTTTGTTTCTCACGTGTAAATCGCAATTCACCACACAGATAATTAATTGAAAAAATGCAAAACTGAAATATAATATTGTTCGCTTTTTCCTCTGTAAATGCACTCGCTGCCCTCCCTCTTTTGAGGGTTGGTAATGTTACTATTGTTTTTCAAGACTCGGTCAAGGATTTAGGACACTTGCTGAACCGTACTCTGTCTTGGAAAGAGCATGAAATGGTTATTTCTCAGAACACTTACAGAATTCTACAACAATTAAATAAAAATAAAGACTCCTTACATACCTCAACTAGGATTGTCCTAGTTAAGAGTTTTATTCTCCCGTTCTTTGATTACGGATGTACTGCTTACGATGATATAACAGATAAACTGAATGAGAAGCTAGAACGGGCACTAAATGCATGTATCCGTTTTATATAATCTCTGCGATGAGGTTGCAGATACGAAATTACAAGCATGATCTAGTTTGTAGTTCGTCTATAACCGCTTTTATCCTTACACAGCGGCAGCGAGCGTTGAAGGTGACAACAGTCTCTGGATGCTTTCACAGAGCTACTTTTATGCTGGCCCACCTTTCACCTACAGGTACTCATGACCCGATACTACGCTACGAAACATGGTTGTGAAACGTAGCAAGGGCTTGGTAGATTCGCTGGTGTCATTCGTTATTTCGGAGCTATATATTCTGCTTGTGCGCTTGTCAGAATTCGCAAACATCCACGCTGGAGAGCCCGTCTATAAGGATCGAAGAGACACACTGGTGACAAAAATTTAAAATGTGATTATCACAGTCATCTGCCGCGTACGCAGGATGGCCATAGAAGGCGATGATAGTCGCTATCATTATTTACGCCCAGGAAACTCAAAACGATGCGGCATGTGTTCAACAATATTGCCTTTTGAATCGGATGTAGCGAATTCCGACCTTCTAATTCTTCCAAGGTTTTTACGCACCTCGCTTGAATGTTTGCAGTGAAGGAGATCACGACCGGGTGGATAATGAGCTTGTTCACCTTCCACACGCTCAGGCTCTCCTGCTTCAGCTCTGAATATTTCTTGATCTTCTCAGTGCATCGGAGCTCAATTTTATTGTTTAGGGGAACGCCTTTGTATATTATTCTCGGACATTAGGCATGTTTTTCTAACCACATGACATCTGGAAGATTTTGTTTGACTAGGTGATCATTCAAAACAGTCCTGTCCCAGTAAAGTTGATAATTTTCGTCTTCTAGTACTTTAACTAGGTTAAATTTGCGTTAAGGCTCAAATCTTTTTAGTAAGACAGTGTTCAGAGCAATTTGTTGGTGCATGATTCAAGCAACATCATTATGTTAGCGCGTGTATTCTTGCGAGGCAAACTTGGTACGGCCATCAATGATGTACTCGATGTTCTCAATGCGATCTCCACAAAGGCGGCATCTTGATCAGCCTGCCCTGGATGGTAATGACAAATCCTTTCGTCTACTGAAAGAGTTCTCCCCGCCCTAATTAGAGGTTTGAAGCCTCTCTATCCAAGCAAGAAAAATTAAATGTTTCGGGGTGATGCTGTGCAGCTGCTTACTATTCATGTTTTCATTTATGGGGACATCAACAAAATCCATCACGTCTTCGTCACCTTCGTCTTCCACTAATGCAGAAATTCTGACCGGACGAATTTTGAGGGTCGTTTCAATTCTTCAAACTTCAGTATGGGCTTTCAATTTCTTCAGACATGCAAACTATAAGCTAGATTTTGAGCGAATTTTCCTCTGTATTGTTTCTTTTACTGGCGGGCATAATATATTGTACGGGATGGTTGTATGCATGTCACTCAAAATATTGAAAATAAAACTGCTTGGGAGGGAGTAACATTTAATGTCCGCACATTTGACAATTTGCAAAAAAATACATCTGAATTTTCATGTTTTACAATACAAATGATTTAGAGGTCATTCAGATGTGGAGGAAAGATTTTGGGTTGCTTAAGGTTAATTTACTTACTACCCCAAGCAGTCTTATAAACTACACTGGAACAAATTTTTTGGGGAATGT
>CAKNWW010324751.1:0-10137 GCA_932074435.1 Andricus kollari | reverse complement strand
CCCCCCCCCCCCCCAGTTTTTGCCAAATTTCCACGTTTTGAGACCCTCAAAACCCTCTAAACAGGTTTTTACGAATGTCTGTCTGTATAACTATTGAAAGAAGCTCTCAGATTGGCTTTTGGTACACTCTTTTAGTGTTGAAAACTGCAGATCAAGTTCGGTAGCCATCTATTTTGGATAAAAATTCGAAAAGATGGAGCATTTCAAAAAGTTTTGAGATCATTTCTTTCAAGATTTGAAAATTCCATGTACGGCTATTCGTAGTACTCAGAAAGTCGAACAATGTATCCTCATGGTTTGGTTGGTTGCCTTCTCATTTTGCTTTCCTCTTTTTTAATTTTTTCCAAAGAAACAAATTTTCTTTTGTTTTCAGGAATTCCAATAGGAGCGTTTTGTGGTGAATGTCCAAATTTTATAGTTGGATTCTTGTTTTATTTTCAGGAATTCAACACTGACTTTTTTTGATAAAAAGAAAATTATCAGAGTTATAGCATTTTCAAAATGCATAAAAACATACGAAAATGAACATTTTAAGCCAAACAACGCACACTACATTGAGAGACTTTTTGTTAGAATAAATTATAAAAATGAATGAGAATTTAGTATAATATCGTTCCAAAATAGGGAAAACAGGTTTTGCGTATCAAAAATTAATATAGTGGTTTTCAGCCGGCAAAATTTATATTTTTGTTTGAACAAATGGAAAGGATGTTGCATTAACTCTTATAAAACTTGCGAGAATTTAAAATTAACTATATAAAAATTGACAAGCGAAGTTAAAACGATAGTAATACATTTTATTCGAAAGAGTGAAAACATCTTTTGAAGTTGCCATACAAAGCATATGAGAATCTCAAACGACTATATGAAAAATAACTCACTCCACCAAAAGATTTAACCTTCAGTAGGAGGAACTAAATACACAAATTAAATACAATTAAGTACGGAAACACGCGTACAATTATTAGTTTTATTATTATATATACTTAATTTATGCACTATATATTCATGATCGCACGCTTAATCGCTATGAAAAATCTGAATCGCTGCGGCAAGATTCGAACCTAACTTACCTAAAGTACTAACGCATTTTATCCCTAACAACTAAACCTCACGGCTAACTTACATTATGGAATATTTTGCAAAAATCTCGGCAAAGCGGCGTCGCCTGACAACTCAGGGCAGTATGACGAATATCTCTGCCATGTTTCATGAGTGATTTGTTGCTTCAGACATTTTGTTAATAGATAGGTTAAACATTTCATCACTTTCAATGATTAAATTTACTTTTTATAAAATACATTTTTTTTAAAGGAACTGATAATATTCTTGTATAACATTATCTAATTTGATATCTCAGTATAATGAACTTTAGTGTATTTAAATGTAATATTTTATAAATTGTACTTATTGAATTAAATCTTATTACCTTAGTGTCTAAATTTCTTGAGAAAGAATTCCTACTATTTTAAATCCAATAGTACATGAATGAATTGAAAACAGAAAGAGTTAATTTTAGGGTTACCATCCGTCTTCGATCGGAAAACGGCGGAAACACTCGAGGAGCATTCTCAAACGAAACTATATGAAAAATCAAGAATAATGATTTCATAGTTTGCTATGCGTCTCAAGTTTCTGTCAACTTCATATTGGCAATATCAATTTCTGAAATATGTTTTCGAGATTATGATATTCACCATTTTTCTTATTCAAATTATTTTTCGAAAACTCAGTAAAAAGAATATCATTTTTTCATAGTGTTAATTCTTGAAATGGAGATTCATAATATTCCGTATTTAGAATTCTACTTTGTCGTCTACCTGTTTTAAATACTCGTATGATAATATTAAACTTCGGTACTGTAATACGAATAAGTGTGATAAAACCTCCGTTTTCCCTATTTTGGGACGATATTATACTAAATTCTAATTCATTTTTTTCATTTATTCTAACAAAAGGTCTCTCAGTGTATGAAAACAGTAAAAAAAATCTGCCCGCTGCGTGGGCACATTCTCATCGCGCACTGCGTGGGCGGCTCATAAGTTTGAGCGCGACTAGGGCGCGCGACTGTTGGTTCTCGCGCTTCGCGCTCGATATTGTATTTACCTCGCGCTACACGCTCGATCTTTGTATTTAACCCACATTTCCGCAGAGACCTTTTAAAATAAAAGGTCAAATCATCGACAACTTTAATTTGGTGTTCGTGAATTCTCCTTTGTTAAAGCTCCTTCGGCTTTAACGAACACACATTCTCATCACGTATCTCGTGCTTTGCACTTGATTTATTCCAAAGTGCGAACTTTTCCACATTGAGTTTAACTCTATTATATCGAATGTATATTATACTTATTTCTATGCCTCGATCTGAGACTGCTTTTTCAGATATTGCAAAATAATGTACAATTTTTTTTACATAACTTCAATATTTGCTCCTTATTTTTCACCAATTTGTTTTTATTCTCAGCTACCCTGAAAAATCTATCATTTCAATAAATTTATATTATCACAATTCATAGCATGTATTGGTTTTGAAACATACGTATTTTCATTGCCTTGTTTTTGCAATTAAAAAAAGTGCGCATCCTATACAAAAAATGTTGATATTACACATTTGATTGCAACTTGCGTCGTTTCTCCATAAATTTAATTTGTTTATTTTCAAAATTATTTTTTACGATTTGAACTGAAAATACGCATCCTAGCGTAAAGTGGTTCCTAGCAAATTTTTAGATATAATTTAGGCGAAAAATTTTGTTAAATAGAAACTTATTGTAGCTTGCGTCGTTTTTCCAAAAAATTAATTAATAATTTTATACTTATTTTTTACGATTGAAAGAAAATCTACTCTTCCTTTCAAAAATTATAAATAACGAATTTGTAGATCCGCTTTAAGTGAACAACTTTTGTTTATTAAATTTTTTTCGTAGCTTGTGCCGTTTTTCAAAAGATTAAATTGTTTTATTACAAATGTTATTTTTTACGATTAAAACAAAAACTGCGCTTCCTATCAAAAGTTACTCATGACAAATTTGAAGCTCTTTTTTGGATGAGTACCTTCTGCTAATTCATTTTTTTCATAGCTTCTGTCGTTTGTCCAAGAATTTAAGTTTTTTTATTTTTAATGTTATTTTTCACGATTAAAATAAGAATTACGCCTCCTATCAAAAAATGATAAGTGAAAAATTTGTATCTCTTTTTTGGGCTTACAACTTTTGTTAAATTGTTTTTTCGTAGCTTATGTCGTTTGCCAAAAAATTGTTTTTTTTTTATTTTTAATGTTGTTTTTCACGAATAAAACAAAAACTACGCCTCCTACCAAAAAGTGATTAATAACAAATTTTTAGAACTTTTTTGGGTGCGCAGTTTTTGTCTGTTTACCTTTTTTGTATATTGCATAGTTTGATCGCAAAATATAATTTTTGATATTCCATTATTTGTTGTGCGATACTAATTGCAATTTTCGATTTTTCGAAGAAATTCAAAAAGCTGTTATTTTAATCTTGTAGGGCTTTCAAAGATCAACGTTTTTCTTCTCTTGACTTTTTTTGATATTGTGCATTGTTTGGCTTCAAATGTTCATTTTCGTTTTTTTTTGTATTTTGAAAATGCTATAACTCTGGTAATTTGTATTTTATCAAAAAAAGTCACAAAAATAAATTGTTTATCTTTTTGTTCACTATGAATGTCCGTACATATAATTTTTAAATCTTGAAAAAGAGTGGTCTCAACAATTTTGAAAATGCTCTAACTTTTTGAATTTTTATCCAAATCCAATCTAATCAATCTTTTGAAAGTTATCGTGCCTACACGATACTACATACTGCAAACTACAGACTACGAATAGACAGACAACAGACGGACAGACACCTACGTTAAAATTGTTTCTTCTGACTCAGAGGGTTTCAAAACGTGGAAATCTAATGAAAACCGGTTAAGTCAAAATTCATAAAACTAATAACTTCTCATTAGGATGAGAATGTAAAAAGATAAACGTGACCTTTTAAAATCTCTATAAGATTTTCATAAAAACTAGTTGAATTTTCTTGAAATTAAATTTTTGGAAAAACGACACAAGGTACCAAAAAAAATAATGGACAAACATTATTCACCCTAAAAAGATCTATAAATTTTTATCAATCATTTTTCGATGGAACCTATATTTTTTGTTTCAATCGTAAAAAATAAAATAAAAAATTTATGGACAAGCGACACAAGCTGCGAAAAAAGATGAATAGACGAAAATTGTGCATCCAAAAGTGATATACAAATTTTTCATTAATCACTTTTGAATAGATTGCGTAGTTTTTGTTTTAATCGTAAAAAATAACATTACATCTTTTGCAATTATAAAAACTGTCCAAGCTAAAAAAAAATTAATAGACAAAAGTTGTTTGCCCAAAAATGATCTACAAATTTTTATTGATTATTTTTTGATAGGATGTGTATTTATTGATCAAATCGTAAAAAAATAACATTGAAAATAAACAAATTAATTATTTGGAAAAACGAAACAAGGTGCAATAAAATGTTAATTAACAAAATTGTTTCTTTCATAGGATGCTCACTTTTTTTAAATATAAAAACAAGACAATCAAAACACATTTGTTTCAATACCAATACATAGTATGAATTGTAATAATATGAATTTATTGGAATGATACATTTTTTAAGGTAGCTGAGAATAAAATTTTATACAAAATAAAGTAGGTACAAATAATAAAGTAATTATAAAAGTGGGAAGATAGTCGTGTGGGCTCAGGCCTAGGCTTTGGATCCACTCCGTCGGCTTGTGGGTTCTATTCCCGTCTCGCACTCTGGTAGAACCTCGCCGGGCCCATGCGATTGAAAACTAGTCTACCAAGGAAGTTGTTCATCTCCGGAGAGTCGTGGGACAGGTACCTCTAGAGAAAAAGGTTCTCTAAGTACTTAAAGCTGTTTCTCTTGGTGGTTTGGAAACCACCTTAAACTGTAGGTCCCCCTCCCACCACCAAGTAAGTGTGTTCGCACTTTAGAATAAATCGAGTGCGAAACATTGAGATACGAGATGAGTCATTAAAGCGCGCAGCGCGCGATGAGAATATGCCCACGCAGCGAGCAGTCTTTGAAGTGGCTTTCAAAAAAAAAATTAGTACTTATTTCTCTAAAAGATGCTCTAAACTTCATTTTTGAAGGTCAAAGAACTTTTTTCACAAAAATTGCTTGAGATCAATGAAAAAAAGGTTATAATTTCTATCAAACCTGTAGTATGTACAATAGTTTTTAAGTACTGTCTACTATTATGAAATTTCTCGTAAGAATAACCCGTTTTCAGCTCAACCTGAGCTAGTATTACAGAATTTTCCGTAACACTAGCCATTTAATTATTTTGTCAACAAATACTTAATCTATGAAAAGAACGTCGTTTGTAATTTTAAATTATAAAATTTGTAAATGTTGAGAATGAACTGAAAAAGATGCGCTTCGCTCGCAAGTTTGAGCGCGCCTAGGGCGCGCAACTGTTGATTCTCGCGCTTCGCGCTCGATGATATATTTACCTCGCTCTACGCGCTCGATTTTTGTATTTTCCACACATTTATGCACAGACCTTTTAAAATTAAAGGTCAACAACTGTAATTTGATGATTGTGAATTCTCTTTTGTTAAAGCTCCTTCGGCTTTAGCTAATACATTCTTATCACGTATCTCGTGCTTCGGACTCGATTTTGTCTAAAATGTGAACTTTTCTACATTATGTTCAACACTATTATATCTAATGTATATTATATTTATTTCTGTATCTCGATCTGGTACTGCTTATTCAGATATTGCAAAATAATGTACAATTTTTATTTCCCATGATGACTTTGATATTTTCTCCTTACTTTGCACTAATTTTTATTCTCAGCTGCCCTGAAAATGCTCCGAGTTTGAGCGCGCAAATCAAAAACTGTGATTCAAATCCCTCATAAACTACAATCAGAAAGTGAAATTAAACATGTTTTTTTTTTAATTTGACTTTGAAGAGGGTTCTCAAAGCACCAACGGCCTTGACGATTACGTTCTCATTGCCATACTCGCGCTTTGCGCTCAATAGTTAGGTTATACAGACGATAGCTTTTAAAAAATAAAACCATATAAACAAAATGAAACAGAGCATTTTGTTTCCAAATTTGAAAATGCTCTTACTTTTTGAATTTTGATCGAATAAAAACATTGTATGAGGATAGTTTCGAAATATATTTCATATCTAGTAAAAATTTTGATTGCAATTTTTCAATCTAACAGAAAAATATATTTTTTTCTATTCTTTGGAAATTTTCAAAATTTTCAAAAGCATACAACTTTTTGAATTTGTATCGAAATAAAAAATTTCATTAGGATAATTTTCAAGACTCTCTCCCATCTAAAAGAAACTTGGACAAAAATTTCTAAAACTTGAAAATTTTTTTTTTCTTTTAAATATTGAAAATGCTCTAAAATGTTTAATTTTGGTTGGACTTATCTGTTTTTTAAATATTTTTTATGTTTTTTTTACGGTTAAAACAAAAACTAAGGGTCCTATCGAAAAATTGTTAATAAAAAATGTTGAGCTGTTTTTTGGATGAGCAACTTCAGTCTATTCATTTTTTTCTCATAGCTTGTGTCGTTTGTCCAAAAATTTAATTTTTTTATTTTTACTGTTGTTTTGACGAATAAAACAAAAACTACGAATCCTATCAAAAAGTAATTCAGCACAAATTTGTAGATCTTTTTTAGTTGCACGACTTTTATCTCTTCATCTTTTTTTGTATCTTGCATAGTTTGACATAAAAATTGAGTTTTTGATTTTTTATTATTTTTAGTGCGATCAAAATTTGAATTTTTGATATTCGAAAAAATTCAAAAAGTTCTTATGATAATCTTGTACGGCTCTCAAAAGGATACGTTTTTCTCCTCTTGACTTTTTTTCACATCGTGCTCTGATAATTTTAATTTTATCGAAAAATGCCATTGGAATAAATGGTTTGTCTTTTTTCGTACTACTAATTAATGTACATATAATTTTTGAATCTTGAAAAAAGTGGTCTCGAAAATTTTCAAAATGTGCTCACTTTTTGAATTTTTATCAAAAATATCTGGTTGACGAACTTAACCTTCATTTTGGGACCCTTAGAAAGTTAATCAAAGGCTGACTCGATTCGACAAATCCTTCAAAAGTTAGCATGTCCACAAAATTCAGGTAACCATACATACAGACAGACATACAGACAGACAATCATCGTCACGGGGACAAATGGGTGCTTTTTCAGGATTTCCAGTAAGTAGTTTTAATACATTTACGTATATTTTCTATAAAATGTAACTGAATATTTTGTAAAATGTACAGAAGATTCAGTACATTGAATAGAAATGTCAATTTTTTATGCTGTAGATAATATTTATTCTTTTTATGTCTACGTATCTTATTCGCACTCGATTTTGTGAAATAAGTGAAAATATGAAAAGTATAAAGGTCGCTTGGATGGATTGCAGCCCAGCAGTGTCAAGGATTCAGTTTGTGGAGGTTAAGTTTAAGGACGGATTTAAGGACAAGACTGAGACTGAACTGAGGATGAGGTCGTGGTTAGGGGAACTATGGAAAGAGGAAAATGGAGGAAGGGGGAAGAACGAGGGAGAGTGCTGAGCCAGCATTGTCGCTATTCCAGTCTGCACATCGATACTATATACCAGCCAGCCAGTCAGCTAGCCAACCAGCCAAAACTCGAATGAACTTAAAAACCAAAAGAATTTTTTCGATACCGAATATTATACCCATATAATATTATCGATTTGGTTTAAAAACAACAAGTTTACAATATTTTTATCTATAAGGGCAATTCCTTAGAACCTTTGATGAGCCAGACGAGAGCCCTAAACTGTAATTACATGAAAATGAAGAAAATTCTTCTGATTTTCTATGAGTATGCATTAGACAATCAATTTTGCGTCTTATTTATCATCTGATCGTATTACGATGAAAATTTGACAACTATACAATCTGCTTTATGCATAAAAACCGAAGCTTAAATATCCAAAAATATTAAATACGGGTTCACGAGAATTATTTATTCTTACAATTAGAAGATATGGAATACATTAAAGAAATTATGAATTTTCAACAAACTTTGGAATTTTCTACAGAATGTCACTTGACTTGTTCAATATAATATACGAGACAAAAGAATAAAAGCAACTGAAATTAGACCAGAGTGCTGCAGCCTACGAATTATCTTCTTAAAAAAATTTAAATTTCATTCAAATGTTTGTTAAAATTTAAATGAAAATTTAGATGCTCAATAAATACAATAAAACTAGTACAATTTTTTCATTTGTGATAAAAATACATTTATTCTAAAATTTTAATATAATCTGACAATTGAGAAACATTCAGGAAATACATTTTCAATCGCAATGCGCCAATTGATTCTAATGGAGAACTTGAATAAATTGCTGAACAATCGACTGCAATTTACAGTTGTACAAGAGATTATTTGACATTTCTCTGCTGATAAATTCAAAGTAATCCAATAATTCGCAAAGAAATTCAAGAATTCCAAAGAATCTAAAGATTTGTGAGAATTTAAGTGAACTCAGAAGGTTATGTCATATTTAATATGTGTGGCAGGCGTTACTTCGGTAGAATTCTAGAAGTCAACAGAAATTGATAAAGGGAAATTCAGAAGAATTAGAACTCAAGCGATTTCGAAATAATCTAAGAAATAAGAATTTAAGTGAATTTAAAGAATAGAAAGTACTTAATATATTAAAAAGGAATTCAACAATATGGAAGAAAATTAAAAAGAATTCAAAAGAAATAAAACAATTTCAAAAGCTTTCAAATTCTACTTATTTGATTTTTAATTGGATCAACCGTTTTCGAAAAAATTCGAAAAAAATGTAATGTGAAATATGAGGATGAACTGAACATATCAAAATACTTTAGCCGCTTGGAACAACATTATGGACATATGTCCAGAACCTTTCCCTCCAAGCCCCTCCAAGATATCTCAGTAATTTTAGTAAATTATAAAGAAATTTTTATTTCGAGGTATCTATTATAGTGTAACTCCAGATCTAAAGTAATTAAATTTGGAATGTTCGATTTTTAACAGAGTTAATTTCTTCGTATCCAGATGTTCTTATGCTTTTTATGCCTAAAAACTATGGCGATACAAGATAAGATTCTAAGACATAGTATTTATTTTAAGTTAATTACCACAAAATCATGTGTATTCAAGAAAATCTGTTTTCCGTTTAATTCAAACAAATTTATAGGCTTTTGAGTGTTTTCCTTAGATTTTGGCATTTAGATCGGTATGATTATATTAATACAGTTTATTTAGAGAAGCAAGCTCACACACGTTTAAGCCTATGGAAAGTAAAATTTTAAGTAATAATAAGGGGGAAGAACCAACCTGAACTATTGTGTGCATTTGCTTCTCAAAGGAATAGTATTCGAAAAAAAATCGTCCACGTTCAATTTTAAAAACGACGGTAATAAGCACAAAAATCCTTGAAATACAATAACCCATAACCGTCGACCGTTATGGGTAGGTTCCGCAGACATATGCTCATGTAGGAATTAATTTATTATCCGTCATTATTCCACTTTTAATTAAAATTATTTTTTATCATTCTCTCGAAAACGGTTGGTGCAGTGAAAAGATGATTGAACAAAAAAAATACATCTTTCATCGAGCTTTACAATTTTTATTGTACAACTTATGCTATAAAGCAATAGCTTGGGAAAACGGGGTTTAAACTTCTTTATTTTACTATTTTGAGCATGTGGCAGGTCTAAACATTAACTGATTTTAAAAGGGGTTCTCACACATAATTTTGATACGGAAAGACAACTTTTCTTGTTAGCCTGAGAATTAAAATAAAATGTTGTGTATCTTCGATTCACCCTAGTGTACACATGAATTTAGTAGTGGTTAAACCCTCATATTGGATTTGAGACTGAGAAACATTATTAGTTTTGAGCAACGAAAGTTAAAAATGTCGAACGAACTTAATACTTCCCTTCTGTGTTAAAATACTTGTGTTGAAGGCGTTCTGAAAAATTGAGGTGAAAGTGTTTAACAGGCGGACTGATACTCTCTGTTACTACTGGTATCCGCAGTAGAAATGTGTTGGT
>CAKNWW010324732.1:0-13713 GCA_932074435.1 Andricus kollari | reverse complement strand
ATATTTATCCTTGATCTAGACACAAATATTGGTGGAAACGAACCAACGATATTGGCAAAATCCTTAAATCAGGGATTTCCAGCAGAATTTCTTTTACTATTATTATTGATAAATTACATTTATAAATAATTAAAACAAAGATATTACTATTAGAAATTTTTTTATATGTTTTTTTACTTTTTCAAAACTTAGTTTCAAACTTGTATAATTTCCCCGTATTTCTTACTAACAAAAAAATTTAATGTGACGTTTGGATTTTGTATGGCTAATTTGAAGATATGAAAATCTACGAATGGGGAATGCAATTGGCTCTTTAAAGAACAAGGACTACTTTATTCTGATATATCCTAATTTTGTTGTTTTGATTTTTCAGTGTTTATCTATTTGAGCAATCAATTTTTTTCATGTAAAAAAAAGAATACAATAAAAATGAAGATACTACGTGCTGTTTATCAAATCAGGAGCGTTCAGATATGTGTGACCGGGACTTATTTTAAAATATTTCAGTATCTATTCTGTTTTATTTCATTATTCCTGTTACATCATCTGTGTTTCATGTTCTAATCATCCCCTATTTTTGCTGCAGTATTTTATTTTCCTAAACTTGAGGTTGTAGTATAAATAAAAAATAGTTTTATCGCTTACCGCGCAAATCCTTAAGCAGCGGACCATGACTTTTTTTATAAAATATAAAAAACTTATTCTGTTCGCACTTCTCGAGGGAGAAAGATATGTATCCTCAAACTTAGACAATATGAGACTGAATGCCGTGTTACCACTTCAGACTTGTGAAGGGCTTCCCTCGGCGTCGATTTCGCCTCTGGTATTCATGAGGGAGACTCCCAAGAGTAATAGACCTGCGTGATCATTGACATAAATGTCGAGTATACAAATTTCGATTCACACCTTACTCCACATTTATTTTGTATGGTTATAAAAATATTTCTACAAAATTGTATTCGTATTTCAGATCAATAGTTTGTGAATGAAAAATGATCCAATCTTTAAAATTGATTTTCTGCACGGAGAATACTTAGTCGTTAAATTTTACATAACTTATAAGGAGAGGTCGCGAGATGCGGGTCGCGAAATTGACTGGGGGTTTATAGGGTGAAAGTTTATCAAAATCCATTAGGTACGATTTTTTTCAATCCAATGAGCCTTAGTTTCCGAGATATCAAAGTTGGATTATTTACGCTCGAGCGCTCGACTCGACACTATAGAGCCCGGACTAATTTTGTGACAAAACGAACGTCATATCATTCCTACAGGATCTTTTCACGTATAGATTACGAATCTGAAAACGAAAATAATCTATCACGTCGAATTTTTAAAGAAAAACGGGGTCAAGCTGTAACGAAATAATGGAATTATTTGCTGTATTGTAAAATATTTAGAATAATTTTTAAATAGAAGTAATAATTCAAGTTTATATTTTTTTTCTCAAAAATAAATAAAAGTTTTAAACTATTACTTTTTTTAACAAATCGAAAAAAAAGCTTGGATAAATCGGCTTTCACATTAATGACTTAAAAGGATACAATTTTTTACAAATGCAGCAATAGTGACAATACCGTATTTGAAAGATATATTTGTACCTGCCATTATCAATGTACTAAGAGAATCTGAACGTGTGAAAGATCTCCATTTGGTTTTAGAAGGAAAATTTAAATTTGGAGTTCGATGTAAGTTTTTTTATGGTTAGAGGATTTTTATAATTAGAAACTGTATTTTCTAAATCAGATTAAACGAAAGTATTTTACATTTGAAACAATCATCAAATCACAAACATGATTATAAACAAATTGAATTACATAAATGTTTTAAACTATTTCCGTATATCAAATATTACAAATGATTATCTATTATTACGGATGCAAAAAATTTCAGATAGTTTAAAGTTCTTCTTGTTCCAATGAAATATTAAACTAAACTCCCGGTTTAGTAACAGTGTCGGGGGTTGCCTGCAAATAGCCTTGTTACTGAACAAGAAGAATCGAATCGTAAACTGTCAGGGCGGTCTAAACCGTTTCCAATTTGAGTACATAATATAGCGCAATCTGCGCATGTTAGTACCCGCGCACTGCTCCCTTCCACTACGCTGCTGGTGTTTCTGAGGCGAGAGTCGCAACTGTCTCTCACCCTGCGCGCTGAGGAATTGCTTGGGCCAGCAGTTCTAGGAAGTACTAAATCGGGTAAGTACTGGATATTGATAAGTAACTGGATAAGTACTATTTGGCTTTTCCACCCTTAAACACAAAAATTAAACCAAAATATTCTCACGACCCTGAAACATTGTAAGTAATGGCTACATACTGATAAAAATACGCAGTTTTAAAATTGATGAGTTTGGAAACTAGATAAGGACCATTTTCTTTTTCCCCTCCTAAGCAGAAAAAAATTTTCCTCCTGTTTTCACATCTTCAATCAGGGTATCTACTGACCTGTAAAACCTAAAATTGTCAGGGAATTTTGTTATACCTGGTAAAACCTGGAAATGTAGGCAATTTTTTTGAAGTCGTGAAATTTTGTCCAGCCCTATAGTAATAATTTGACTTTCCTTTTTTCACAAAATTAGTGTCGTACTCTGTGTAAGCACCAAGTCAGTTGCGAAACGTTAAAAATTAAACAACTTTAAAGTAAGCTTAAAACTGGATAATTTCTTATATAAAACTTTGTAAATTCGAAACCCTGAATTGTTTAATGTTGCATGCCCTACATACTTATGAGTGTTTTGAATTTTAATTTAAGTAAAAGTCTTCAAAAGTGCCTATTAATTCACGAATCTTTAATCCAGGGACGTTAAAAAAATACCTAACGTCTTTAGGAGAGTGGGGGAGAGGTCACCTCAAGTGTTATACTAATGTTACAATTACAGACATATACTCTACAAAAAGCGTTGCAACGGGGGGGGGGGGGGGTTTAAGAAATTATCATGTAAAAGCGTTACGTATCTTATTAACGGCCCCTCAGATTCATTTCGTATGTTTTAATGTCAAACTTATAACTGTTTAACTAATAAAAATATTTTGGATTTAAAGTGCTTCAATTTTTATTCTCTTACATTAAAAATAATTTAAGTTTGAAGAATACGTATTTAAAACTCTTGAGAGTTATACGATTTGAAAATTATCTTCTCTTTAAGATTTTATAATAATTTAGATGTTAATTTTAAGTTATTTAACTTGAAACAGTCAATCCGTACCATCTAGAAAGCTTTTATTTTGAAATTTTACAAGATATCAACAAATATCATCACCCGTTTCTTCACGCCTAAATTTTGAATACCTTCTACTTTTGTTTAGTGACTTAATAAGTAATATTTATTTGGAGAAAAGGATAGTCTATATAGTTTGATATTTTCTTAAATCCTGCAATATTACCCGATATTAGATTTTTTTTTAATTTGCTACGGGTGGCTTGGCGTTAATCTTCGGCCTTGAGAATGTTGACGTGTCTATCGCCTATAATTTTACCGAGCTTTTGTGTAATTCCACACATAATACCTTTCCAAGAGTCTGCAAATCAGTTCAAGCCTTAACTGGTTCTAGATTCCGGTTAAAACCATCCATCTTAAGTAATTTAAACTATGGCTGCGTCTAGTCGTTTCCAAAAATTGCGGAAGATGGAAGAGAGGATGGACTAGTTGTCCTGAAAATTCGGGACGACTAGCCAAGCCTTTGAAAAATATTGGACAAGTCATCCTGAATTTCGGGACGAATAGACACTTCGTTAAACTGTCAATTTAGGGAATTTAGCAGTGTCTGAATTTACCCCACATGCCCGAAATTACGCCGTTGGCGGTACTCTATTGCAAAGTGTTCTCAATTCAAATAAGTTATCATATTACAGCGTCAAGTACTTTTCTTTTTTGCGAATTACTGTGAAGTGAAATGATTTTCCCGACTCGATCGTCTTCTGATATTGTAGGAAGTAACGAGTCGGATGACATACACCTCCAGCTGCATCGGGATCGATCGTTCCGAGAATGATCGTGGTCGTAGCTTCCGAAGTTCACATCTGAGCTAAGTTTGCAAAATTATCTAAATATTTTTTGTTTATTGATTGTTTTTTTTTGTTGATTAAATTATTATATATTATAATGGAAATAAATTGGTAGACTCTCGACTAACCTATTTAAATATTGGTTGCTTTTGACTTCTGTAAATTAGCATTTTTATTAAATTGCCTTTAAAGTGACTATGTGTTGTTCTCTCGCTGTCTCACATAAGTCCGTCATTATTCCATTAACAGCAGTAATATCCTTGATTTACCAAACTAATTCAGTAATTTTTCATGAATAAGTTTTCTGCGTGTGCTTATTATTTTAACTAATATCCACTATTTATGATTTTTAGTCAAAACTTGGTATTTCGTCAGGATTGTATACACAAAATGGAATTTCAGAAACTTGATCATTTCTGCTTTAATTACGAAACTGTTCTACCTATACTAGAGCTTTTGGAATCCCAACACTTCGAATGACGTTCGACGGATAATCAAGTTATTGTACGTTGTTTGCGGTTCTACGCTCACAAGTGGGCGACCACAGTTGCATTGGCGTCGACGTACTGTCTCTTTTTCTGCATTTCATCCCTTTTTTCTTTTTCCTATCCCTTCGAATCTGCCTGTCGCATTCTTTTTATTTCGCTCTGTGTTTTGTAACCCGCACTTTGTTCTTTTCTGCTCCACTCAGAAAGAATGTTCAACGTTGAATACAGCGAATACATCAAGAAAAATGTATACGACAAAAGCCAATATAAATTCAAAAGAGAGGAAAACTGCATTTTCCAGAAAGTGAGGTCATTTCTGTCAGGAGTATCACATTCAGAGAAAAATGACGTATTGAAGAAGTTTATATTATTAAAGTTTCCTAAAACATATTTTTATCACGGAAAACCCGAGATTTACAACTTTTTGTTATCTCAGTTCATATGCAGAGAACTATCCGCAGCAAAAACTAGAAGTAGAAATTCGAAAATTTCGAACGTGTACTTTAGGATTCCTTATGAAAACTTTAGTTTTTTAATTTTGCAAGCGCTACCCTAGAGTTCGTCTTTTTGTTCTTAATTTTCGATTTTTCAAAAATACCAATTATAGCCTAAAAAAATTCTTTTATCCCTACAAAGTATTTCTTAGTTATTAGGAGATAAGCCCTAAATTTTATGACACAACAAAAAAAAATTTGTTGAAGACATCGGGTTGAGAATAGGAAAATGTGTAATTTAAATACAATTAATGGTCTGAAATGGCCCCTGAAGATTTTTTTTCTGGAATATTATGCATAGGATTTCTTGTGTGATGCAAAGTAATATTCTCTATGATGAATAAATTAACAATATTTATACCGGTTGACATGAGAAAGTCTTAAATTTCGAAATACACAAAATACACATTATTTAAATCTTTAGGATTTCTATAATTGCCTTCAAATGTTTTTTGTGACTAAAAGTGACTGATGTGCATTAATAATGTAACAAATGTTCCTTTGAAATGTAAAAGAATTCAAAAGACTTCGATTAAGTTCTTAAGAATTTCAGGAAATTTAAACAAATTCGGAATTACTTTTTTAAATTTCAAAATTAAATCAAAACAATATAAGTAAAATTTAAAAGAGTTCAAATGATTAAAAAAAAGGAAAAAAATTCCATTGATTTCAGAAAAATGAAAGTGAGTTTAGAAGGATTGGAGGGAATTTAGGGGACAAGAATTTTAGTGAATTTAACGAAATTTAAAAAATCTGCATTAATTTGAGTACAATTCAGGACAACACAATGCAGGGCAAATTCAACAGAATAAAATTAAATTGAAGAACAATCAATGGATGAAATAAGATTCTAGTGAATTTAGATAAATATAAAGGAAATAAGAAGAATTTGATAGAATTCGTAAAAATCCATGGTAAATTAAAAAAAATTCACGTGCATTAAAAAAGGTTCAAAAATATTAACAAAATGTATTGAATTCATCAAGTTTTGGTGTGAAATGAAAAAAATGCAAGGTGATGAATTCCAATTAATTCAGATGAGTTGCACAAAAAAGAATCAAAATATATACTTGATTTCAGGAAAACCAGAGTAAATTTGGAAGAATTCAAGGGAATTTAAGAAACTTTGATAAATTTGATATGAATCTAAGATGAATTAAAAAGAATTCAGGATGAATTAAAAAAATGCTAGTGAATTGTATTGAATTCAGATAAATAGGAGTGAATAGAAATCTAACAAAATTTAGAAGAATCCAAGGTGAACTTTAAAGTATTGACAGTAAATTAAAAAGATTCAAAATCGAATAATGATCCTGTGAATTCACTGGGTTTGAACGGAGTTCCAAGAAATTCAGGTCAAATTCAAAATAATTCAAATGAATTTAATAGAATGCAAAGATCACTCAAGTGATATTTTCAATAAAAATGTGACTATGGTGAGATTCGAAATCTTTCGAAATTTAAAATTGTGACCTGATACCCGTTGTAAATATTTCTAATTAATTCATTATGAAGAATGTAATTGAATTGTAAATTTTCGCATTCTAGGCCCGATAATACTTTCAAGTTTTTTTTGTTTTGATTCATAAAGCTTAAGCCTTATTCCTCAATAAATAACCTATTTTTTCTAGGAGTTGAACACATTTTTAGCCTCGTATTTCTATTTTTTTTTTTAATTGAAAACTAAGAAAACTTATTTTCAGACCTGTAACGGCCTAGAGGAATCTCTACGCAATTAAAAACAAAATTTGGCAGTACTTTTTACCAAAAGGCAGAAATTCAGGGGTAGGGTTTCATTTTTATTTGTCCTAAAGTTTATCAGTTTTACTGCGAAAAAGGATATCTATGTAGAAGTTTTTATAGTTTGGGAAAGAATAAGCTTAAAAATAAATATGTCTTCTTTAAATTGGACGTCCGATATTAGCAAGCCGAAATGTAGGGGTTTCAGTAAACATTGATTTATTTTTGTAATTGATTTCTCCCAATCCTTTTTAAAAGTACAATAAAAAACAGAATGACAGCTATATATTTTTCCCGGTTATTGCAGGAAAAGTATAAAATGCACGTGTCGTGTCTTGCGAAACGATACTTCACATGAACTCGATAGAAGATGAGAATAAAGACTTATGTTCAAATAATCTATATATCTACATTTATATTTATTATATAAGTCATATGAAACTTAGAAAAACTGCACTGGATATGAAAGCCATAGTTTCGATAAATAATAGTAAGAAAATGAAGTGCTGCCAACTTTTCTGGCAAAAGTGAATAAAATAATATAACTTACTGTAATTACAGTTGTTCAAGATTTAATTTTGTAATTAAATTCTTTCTTGCAGTTGTAAATTTCTTTCTTTTTTATGTCGATTTATGGTGCAAATTTGTTCTAAAAAACTCGAGAATATACAGGGTGTCCACCCTGGGGCTTACCAAAAATTATGCAACCTGTCTCACACGACAATACTAACCTTATGGCCGTGTATGGCGGGTTGCATACTTTTTGGTAAGGCCCTGCGTGGACACCCTGTATAAATATGCAAAGGAATATAAAACGAAACAAATGGGGATTATTAATGGACATTCGTTTTAATATGATTTTAAATACACTGGAACTTGGAATTATGAACTGTTTCAGGCATTGCTGACAGAGGCCTTGAAAGTAAATCCAGAGAGTCTAAACATAAACATCTAGAGCCGTGTGAATCATTTCCAATTGGAATATACAGATAATGGTACACACCAGACGCACGTGAGTACACGCGCACTGCTCCCTTTGTCGCTGCCCTGCTGGTGATCACGCACGTCTGAAAAAGCTCTTCTCGACTTCACAGGGCTTCTCTTTCACAACGAATCAGCGGGCAATCAGTTCTAGGAAGGACATAAACTCGGACGCCATAATTCCAAGTTCCAGTGTACTAGAGTTTTGTCGAAACTTTTCGTGGAGTTTTTAAATTTGACTTTTGAATAAGATAAATTTAAATTCTTAATCAATTTTAATTAAATAAATTAAATTGCTGAACTTGAGGGATTGACAAAATCTAATTTTTATGTAGAAATTTCTTTTAAACTTTTCTGTTTACCTATCACCCTATTTTATTTACAGATTAATATCTTGTTTAGTACCAGAAAATATAATATACACCATTTATTAAATTAAAAAGTAAACTAAAAACTAAACTAAACTGAATATTAATATAAAAATGAAGCTAAAGTAGTTGGAAAGCGCCCTCAAGTAAGGGTTTCGTAGGCTAGAGGATTCGAGTCTTTCCAAAACACGAAAAACGAAATTTTCTCACATTATTATGAGCGCGCGGCTCGCTTCGCTCGCAAAATTTAAACGCGCTATATATCTTAGAATTATTTCATTTTTCAATTTTTTTATATACTGCAAAAAGTGCGTCTTCTCATGAGATCAGATATTATTTTCAATCAATGATTTTTCGATTATGAAGCTCTGAAAGGTTCCAAAATTTTAACCAGAGCTTCACTGCATTTTAATAAAACTGTCATCCAAATATCAAACGATTCTCATTTGTAATTATATTGCCGAGGGCCCTCCATTACTAATATAAAAAAGAAGAAAAAAACATAAAAAATTTTATTTTTCATCGCTATTACATATTCCAAGATCTTAAGTTTGAGCCATCCCCAAGAAAAATCGGACCAAAAGCAAATCTTCTAGAATAAGGGCCTAAAAAATTAATTTCTAAAATTTCTTCTTCGTTTTTCGTTTTGAACCGCCGATAAAAAGAAAACCATAATATACAAGCAAATTAAAACACACGCGAATTTAAATTGTAGCAATTTCGAATCGGGCGTTCCAAGAATCACGCAGCAGCGGCGGCTACGGACGAGAGAAGCCGCGGGGGATGTGCCGTGGTCACTCATGCATGACAAAACAGTAGTTTAGCGATGTACCCCAACGGCCTAGCTGGTAACTGCGTTAAGTTGCGCAACATTACGACACGGCCCTGATATTTACCTATCAATGAATTTCAATTCAAGTCAAGGTCAGAACCAAACCCGTGCTACAATTGAAATTCGATTGTACATTTCCTCGAATACATATACCAAATTTCAACCATCTAGCATCTAGCCAAAATATTGTAGGAGCTAGGAGTGGTAACCGACGGTTGGACGGACGGACATCCGACCGTCACGTCGCACAGTGAGAAAACACCTTTTTTGATCAACATTGCCCTACAGTACAATTCTAACCGGGTTTTGATGTTTGTTTTTGGAAATGACCTGGAGTCCTTGCTGTCATATTTTTCATAATGACAAAAACTTAATTATATGCACGATTTTTATAAACAAGTGCACATTTTAACCATTTTTCATGCATAAGCCTTATTTTTTTTATTGCGGAGTCAACTCACAGTGCCTTGCCGAAGAATCCTTACTTGAATCCTTAACCGTTTTTAAAAATTGTTTATGTGTGGAAGTTCCCATGAAAAGGATCATTATGGCCGGTATGGAGTTATGCATAGAGGCATATAGCCGGATAAATTCCCGACAGTTTAGACCCAAACTAACCCTCTGGGTTAAAAAACGAGTCACCGGGGCATTTTTGAAGTTGGAACTTAGAAAAATCGTTTTTCGAGAAAATCGCATCAAAACTTGACAAGTGCCATAATCACACGTATTATACTTTTTCTTTGTACATAAAATATGCCAACTTCCTGTTACTTTCTGGATATGATTATAGTCCCAATAGATTCACTATAGATACCAGCATCGCATCCCCCATTCAAACTCGAAAATAATAATTTTGATCTCAAATTAGTAAAACGTAAATGAAAAAATGGTTAAAACGTGCGTTTTTCAAAAAGTTCTTTAAATAATTAGTAACTAGCAGCTGTTCTAAACGTATTGTAAGCGCACATTGACATCCGTCCTATATCATACAAAACCTGTTGATTTAAAAAAGCTAATCATTCCAAATCACGAAAAAAAATTAGTTTTGTTTATTAGCTTGTTTATAACGTTATACAAATTGCATTCTCAATATAAACGACTAGACATTATTCAGACAAAGAAAAGTTTGAACTTTGTTGTTAAATTTAAAAAAAAGATGTGAGTTTGTTAAAAAGGTTGTTAAATAGCAAATTTTGGTTTAGTCGGAATGGAATTTACGCAGCCACTTGTTATACCTGGAAGATATACGGCCATTTCTTTTTAAAAACAACTAAATTCATTGTAAAATGTACTGTAGGGCGATTTTTGTCCAAAAAAGATTTCCGACATTGTCTGCGAAACCCTAAAAATAAAATAAGAGTTTTACATAAATTGTTTGAAACAAAGCTCTCTTCACTGGGTTTTTCCGTTTAGTCTCTAAAGAGAAGACTCTTTTAAATCGTAAAAAGAATTCTTGGTCACATGTGTCTTGCCCCTCACAAGGGACGATCATTTAAAGCTTAAATTCTCATAGGAGGATAACTTTACTCTCAACTTACTCTGGTCAAAGTGGTACAATAGTTTTTATACTCTTCTCGCTCTCTAGCCGTAGCGACACGTTGTAAGTACCATTATTTGAGATGGTACAGGGTAGAAACGCTGAGATGGCTTCGTCCTAACGAGACCAGTGCTAGAGCCAATTAGTGTGTAACTTGAGAAATTCACACTTATTTCCTATCAGTTTCCTGGATTGCAGCATTCTTTCAATAATTATCATACGTAAAAGCTTTTTTGGAGGGGGGGGGGGCGTAAATCAATACGGTTACGTAATATTTTTGACGAATCAACCTTATAGGAAACCTTATAGGTTTAGTAATTTTACAATAAAAGATTGTAGTAAAAATTTTAAGACTTCATATCGGTATAATTAGACTCGAATTTTAATTTTTTTCCATAATTTTTTGAAAAAAATATCCACAAAAACAAAGTTTTCCCACAAGTTTTTAAATTACTACTACCCTCAAATATCCTTCAACATTTTTTAAGATCATCGGGTTAAGCTAAGATATTTGAAAAGCATACAGCATTTTAATAAATTTTCTAGAATCTCTAAGGATTTCATAGAAGTTCAAATATTTCAAGTATTTGATGTATGTAATTTCACGGGATTTCATCATATTTTAATCAAATTTCAGATAATTTATTCAAATGAACAAGAATTTTATAAGTTTTTCAATATTTGTAAATATTTCAATTTATTTTTAAGATTTTCAACGGATTTTAAGAGATTTAATGAGATTTTAGAGGTTTTGAGTATTTTTACAGGATTTGAAAGCCTCTCAATAAGATATTTTAATAAATTTCCCGGATCTCAAAGGATTTCATAGAAATTCAAATATCGCAATGAATATTATTAGATTTTATGAAATGTTATGGAATTTCAAGGGATTTTATAATATTTTAATGAAGTTTCTAAGAAGGGAAGGAATTTGAAGGAATATCATTATATTTCGTTCAACTTAACTGGATTTGAAGAGATTCTCAAATATTTTACGGTATTTCTAAAGATTTTCAAAAATGTGAAAGATATTAGAAAATTTCAAAGACTTTGGGATATTGGGCATTTTTCAAGGAATTTCACAAGATTTCGAATTTTCGAAGATGAAAAAGGCGGGTTTTCAAAAAAATACATGAATGCAAATTGTTAGTTTTTACATGAATAAATTTATTTTTAACTAAAAGGATGAATCTTCAAACAAGAAATGAATTTTCAACTAAAAAGATTAACTTTCTACCAAAAGAGTAGAATTTTCAACAACATTTTTTTAACATTATAGTTGAATTTTCAACAAAAAGATAAATTTTCAACCAATAATATTAATTTGCTACTAAAAAAGTGGAATTTGCGACAGAATACATGAGTTTTTAATTAACCAAATAGTTAAATTTTTAACTGAAGAAGATGAATTTGCAACCAAGCATGAAATAATTGAATTTTCAGTTAAGAAAATTAATTTTTAACTGCAAACAATAACGAATTTTCAACAAAACATTTCAATCTTCCAACAAAAATTAAAAATTTTCATGAAAAAAAATGCATTATGAACCAAAAATATAATAGTATACTTTCAATTAAAAAGAATTAACTTTCAATGAAAAGCAATTGGATGTTCTTATTCTTCTATTAATTCAGTTCGCATTTGAACGAAAAATGAGAAAAAGGAGAAGTTTTTTGAAAACAGGGGAAAAAATAGGAATTCTTTAAAAAAGGGATAAAGGGGGGAATGGCGGATAGAGTGTGAAGTTTGTATTAAGATGCTTCACTTTCCAAGCGTCGAACGAAATTCCAAAATACACATATGAATAATTAATTTAAAAAAAAATTCAAATTACCATAGTAATTTAAGCGTTAAAAGTAGTAGATAATTTATATTTAAAGAAATTAACAATAATGTCAAAAAAACAATGATTAACCATGACGACATAGGTAGCATAGGGCAATTGTAGAAGTATACATGCTCAATATATGGGAGAGCTACGATAGACCAAGTTCACGTTGGGCTGCGTGACTCGAATTTTTGTAACCGACCGTCACAGGTCGTCTTCGAGTTTGGCTTACATATGATTGTATGCTCAGCCACTGAAATATGGTGAAATACAGTCATTGGCCAAATCAGGTTATATAGATTACTGATTTTGAAAGCATAGTGATTAGCCTCTAAATTGTATAATGATTGGTCGGGGCCAAAAACAGTTTTTGACATGATTTCCACTAATTTTTCATAAGAACAAATGACAAGCAATTATATGCATAATCTATACAAAGTTTAAACAATTTTGAATGCATTTGCGCAAAGATTTTAGTCACTTTATCTGCAGATATTGTGGCCAATCATTATGATTTCGCTTTATTCACGATAAGAATGATTGGCCACCCATTTGTCAATATACGTACGTAGTTTTAAGGTTTAATCTATTATAACTATTTTAAAAAATAATTTTCAACAATTGGACACTCCGAACCATAACAGCTTTTCGTTTGAATTCTGGAATTTAAACACACTCCACTGTAATAACCTAGTTTGTCATATATACGCTGCGGAATTGTTTGCTCTTCATCCTGCACTATTTATTAGTAATTTTTCTTCTAATTATTCTTCCATATAGGCATATTTAAATGAGTTGGCCAATCATTGCAGTGTGGGCAACCATTGTACCGATTACCCTAACTGTCTTTCGAAAGCATCTTGGTTCCTGCTCTATAATAATGTTCACCTGCCTTGGGATGCTGAATATATGGGACTGCGATACACCATGTCCGCGAAGTTAGCACACCAACAATTAAATATGCAACTTTTGTTTAATGGAATCGTTTGGATGTCGTTAGGATGCGTTTGGAAGCCAAATTTTTTCGTTTGGACGAAAAAACTCAAAAAGTTATTAAGTTTTCAAAGTGGAGTGCTAACTTCACGCTGCGGAACAAATTTTAATTTTTTTCAACAATTTTTTTACCAATCGTTTTGATGTCGTTAAGATGCGTTTGGAAGCTCACTTTTGACGTTTGGACGATGAAATTGTGTGAGTTATCGAATAAAAAAGTAAGTGACCTTCTTTGGTCAGCCGTGTTCTTAAATATAAGGGGCCATGCCATCTCACATGCGGCAAGTCTCTCTGCGGCATGTCACAACTGTGGCATCTCTATCTAGCGGCTTCTCTCCCGCGCAGCATTTCTTACAGTGAAATTGACATTTTTTCGGCATTTCTCATCGCACCCCTGTGACTGGCCAAAGAAATAATGTTGTCAAACCCCTACCCCTTTTCCAACG
>CAKNWW010324728.1:0-13030 GCA_932074435.1 Andricus kollari | reverse complement strand
AATGCATTTTTATCAGTAGATAGATTTTGATTCACAACAATGACTATTTAAACCTCCTACTTTTCTGTTTTTGTTTCCTTAAGACTTGAACATTGTTTTTATAATGTATTTTCATTAGTTGAAAACTCTCAGATATTCAAATAATTTTTAATGTTAGCTCACGGTGTGCCTGAACTAACTTTAAATGCGAGGTCATAGCACATCAAATTTTTTTGTTGGGTTCGATTAAGGGGCTTAGAAATAGTGTACAAAAAATGTTTGAGTCAAATCCCCCGAGTCGTTTTTGAGAAAAGTGTTTTTATGTGTTAAGAATCCAAATTTTCAAAAAAATGTGATGCATTTTCACTTTTTTCACTTTATTTAACAAAATATAGTAAATAAATATAATATCAGTCCATATCAATACTGAAACATGAAATAATTTATTTTTACACTCCTCGGGCATTGTATTTTTGTACAGATTTTAGTAAGTTACTTGGGTAATGAGGGTGTGAGCTAAACCCTTTATATTTAGTCCAAGTCGTTTTGAAATCCGAATGTACAGATTCCATGGCTTGTTCACTGTAAAATCCAAGGCCTTTTTCAATTTTACGACAAAAATCAGGGACATGAAAAAAACCGCGTGAACTTTAGGTGTAATTAAAATTTCCAAATCACAGTAGCTCCGCTCAAACTCAGATATACAATCTACGTATTTCGAGTTATATGTTGAAAAAAACAAGAATCAACGACGAATTGAAAAGCCTTAAAGCACCTTACATATTTTTAACAAGAAATGCTACATATTCCACGCGATAAGTCGATTTTTTCTAACAGCATTTTGCAAGAATTACCTGCGAATGCTGGACACCCATGTACAAACTCGCGAGTAACATTACACATCCGAGCCTATTGGAGACTCTCATCTTCGAATTCCATCAGCATGTGTTTATACATTTTGTTCACAACCCCGAGCATCAGGTGTAGTTCTGGTGGTGGAATTATTTCTAATATTTCTGTGTTAGCGTTTTCTGAGAAAATTATAGGAGTATTTGTACAATTTTTATACTTCTTCGCAGATGATGATTTACTTCTACTGTCTTGCCAAGCAAACAAATTTTCCTGACAATTTTCAACAGTTCTGTATTACCACCCACGTTTAATACATCTTTTGATGCAGTACACCATGTACAAGGAAAACTGCTTGCGAAGCTACTATTATTTGAAAATGTCAATTACACCTAAAGTTTACGCGTTTTTTTTTCATGTCCCTGATTTTTGTCGTAATGTTGAAAAATGCCTTGGATTTTACAGTGAAAAAGCCATGGAATTTGTCCATTCGGATTTTAAAACGAACTGGGCTAAATATAATAAGTTTCGAGCATATACCCTCATTACCCAAGTAACTTACTAAAAGCTGTACAAGAATACAATGCCCGAAATGTGTAAAAATAAATTATTTTATGTTTCAGAATTGATATGGACTGATATTATATTTATTCACCATATTTCGTTATATAAAGTGAAAAAAGTGAAAATGCATCACATTTTTTTGAAAATTTGTATTGTTAGCCCATAAAAAACACTTTTCTCAAAAACGGCTCGGGGGATTTGACTCAAATTTTTTTCGCACACTATTTCTAAGCCCCTTAATCGAACCCAATAAAAAAATTTGATGTGCATTTAAAGTTGGTTCAGGCACACCGTGAGCTATAAGAAGATCATAGTGTAAAAAACAGAAATTAAAAAAATTATTATTCACAAAATTAACAAAATTATGAAGATAAGAATTTTTTCAAAAGTGCAGTTTTCTTACATGTACACGTAAAACCCAGCCACATAACAATCAGCGCTAAATTTATTATACTTCAATAGCGACCTAATACGCTACTTTTTTTACATATACTATTTTCGATTTCCAAAATTTTGTTTCGACAACCTACAGTCTGCACTCTATACTAACACCTAATATTTACGGCTTTTTTATTTTTCTCTGGACAAAGGCAGAAAAGGAATTTTTGAATTTGAGGGTGAGTAAGGGTGAAAAAGGGAGATTAGGTAAAAAGAGGGACGAACTGTGATCCCTGAAAAAGGGGACTATGATTTTTTTTTAAATTATAGGAATGGTACAAAACTTACTTCTTAAGAGTTTTTTGTATAGCCACAGATTCCAAATATCGCACCAAAAGATAGAATTTCTAACTAGCTGATTTAATATGATGAAAAACAGTTTTTTAGAATCATCCGATTAGTATAAAACTTTTTTTTAAAGAGTTTTTTGAGTTACAGATTCTAAATATTGTACAAAAAAATCAAAATTTTTAATTGTAGCTCCAAAATTGCGTACAGAATTTGAAAAAAGTATGCGATTGGTATAAAGCACATTTTTATGGATTTTTGAGTCACAGATTACAAATACTGCATGCTTGATAATTTTTTAGAATGAGTTTTTTGAGTTAAAAATAAATGAAATCATTATTATAGGCTAATAAATTCTGGATGAATTCGAGAGCCTAGCCTCCCTCACAAAAATTATTTTAAAAAGTTTGTATATATTTCTGAAAAATTGTTGAGGCAAAAATTATTTACTCTTTTTCTACGGTATTTGTTTTCAGTGGAAAAAATTAATCATGATACATCTTTCGCAACACTTAAAATTGCAAATTTAAATCATTGAACCCTGGTCTCCTTTTTCTTCAAATGATATTTAAAGAGTAGTATGCTGTAAACGCCTGCCATAAAAAATTTCGATTTTTTCGATTACTTAAAAATTTTGTTGTAAGCATGTCATAAGGACCTAACTGCGAATTTGCGCTTAGGGCCCTGTGCGAATGCGCAGTCGCATCAAGCTTAAAACCTAAAAAAATTTTTTATTAAAAGTTACTTTTTAATATTTTAGCAACTCAGCGGCTAAAAAGTAAAGTTCCACTCTTTATAAAATTTGAACATTTGATTTTTATCACCCTCTAAAGTTGAGAAAATGTGCCCCTCGAGCGAAAATAAAACTTTCACCTCCATTTTGTCGGAACGTAATTAAATTTTCCAATAAAACTTTTCAGGGCTTAATTTATCACTGATTTATCTCGAAAGTGCATTCTAATTTTTTATAAATTTAACTTTTGAGTACGTTTTTCTTCTATCCTATAAATGCGTGAAAATGTGGGTTAGGCCCTTAATTTTTGGTATCCGTTTTATTTGTGCTTCAAAACATCAAAGGGATACATCAGGAGCATACTATATAGTTTACTTCTAAAATTGTTAAGACACAGAATGGTACTCTCATATGTAATATTCGTGAACTGTTTACTAATTATAAATTTAATCACGCGAATTATGGATTTATGCACGTTCTGCTTCGTTTTACTTTTTTCACTTACTTATTTATTTGTTTTTTTGCGTTTTTAGTTATTTCATACACCCAATGTATCCCTCCTTTCGATGCTATTGTCATACTATGTACATTTTATTTGTATTAGGCTTCGCTGTTGGTCTCAAGCTAACGGCAAGCTCCTATGACCTATACTTTTAACATATATTTGAAAATAAGTATTTTGATTTGTCAACTTTACCATTGCCGAGACTACTTCCATTTTAAAAATAAATCTACTGCGCAGCTATAATGTGCGTTTAATTTAAGGCCACCCTAATACATATGTATTCTTTGTGTACTTTAAAAACAATTAAGAATACTCACCTTTATTCTCTCGGTTGTGAGTAAATGCTGCGCCATACTCTTCAACATGATTTCAAAAAAGAAACCAGAATGGTGCATGAATTTATTCACGACTAGAAAATCAGTATTGGTCGGTTGTAATAAAGTTGGAAGATGCTTTCCTAGTTGTTCATGAACAGTCGGACTGCCATTTCCTTTCGAGGGCGAGACAAAAACGAACTGAAAATTAAAAAAAAATTAGTAGAAAATTAAATCGTCAGATGGAGTATCTAAATTCTTCATATATTTTTTTTGCTTTTGAATGTTTACCTTCACGTAAGCCTGTAAAATTTCCTTGCGTCCAGCCTCGTGCACCATATTTATAATATGAACCAAAAGCCTAATAATACAAAGTCCGATTTCGTCGCTAACGTTGCAAGTCAGTAAGGCAAAGAGCTGATTTAAAATTGTTGGCAAAAACGTGACGACTGTCACCAGCTGCATTGCGTGAGCCGCTTTTAGAATTTTACACGCTTCGGAATCTGATGGCATGGCGGAAGGTTTCGTCTCCAAAATTCTTTCCGCGTGAGCGAAAAGATTGTGCAAATGTGAATCTCGTGTAAAAACAGTTGAATTGAGTTGAAAGGCCACTGTGAAGATTGGACGCTGCGAATCAATCCACATGATTTCCGGTCCGGCGTTCTAAGGAAAAATGTAAGGGTTTTACTAAACATGAGCTCAGCATCAAATTTATTTAATGTGCAATTAGTATATAAATATTATGCGTGTATATACAGGGTGTTTTTTTTAACTTGAGACATCGAAATATCTCAAGAAATACGCATCCTATCAAAAAATATCCTTAATAAAAACTTTTTATTTTCGAGGGGGAAAAGCGACTTCGGACAAATTTACCCCGCCCCACCCCCTCAGGAGGCAGGGAGGGGGGCAACTTTGTCATTTCAAATGGGAACCCCAATTTTGTATCACAGATTCAGATTCTCCTTCATGAAATACATAAGTGTTATTCAAAAAATTTTTTTCGATTCGCGAAAAAAAAACCCACCCCCCATGTCTTCTGGGGGGTGGGGTGGGGTAAATTTTCTTCAAAGTCGCTTTTCCCCCTCGAAACTAAAAAGTTTTCATTACCGATATTTTTTTCATAGGATGCGTATGATTATAAGATATTTCGTTGTCTCAAGTTTAAAAAAAACACCCTGTATAGATGTATATGCAGTAGAGTATGCCACAATAAGCAGAAAAATTGGTTTGCTTAGTTAACGTTAGTAGGAGATTGAACATGCTTTATTTTAGAAGCACAATAAATAAAATTGGCATTTTTAACGTTGAAAAAGAATAGAACATGAAGCGATGTTACTTGGTCGTTATAAGAAGTGATTAACTCACACGTTGGGTGATTAAATTAGAAGAACCACAATACACTTTCTGAGCCAAATTTTTTGAAGATCAAAAATTTAAAAACTTTGAAAAAGGAGAATTAAAAGTGGGCTCATGGAGAGTATAAAGTGGCAAGTCGAAAGTAAAGTAGAACCTTGAAACACAAAGGTTATTAGTACGAGAAAGAACAATTAGATCTTACTCTTACCCCTTTTCCGAGGCCAAGGGGTTGAATTGAAAGATATCCAGGAGGTAAATGTGTTGCAACAGGCAAAACTTGCACGTTAGCTTCTGTATCGACATTTAACCTAAATAAAAATGATTTTTAAATTATAAATGAAAATGCGATCCCCGAAGCACTTTTTTTTAACTCACCGCCCTTTATGCAGTAGAGGTAACCAAGAGTATCCAACACAATTTTCAACTCCATTTTCCTTTTTCTTATTCATATCGCAGCTGATGTGGTAAAATGAAAAGAGCAGATGATGCTTTACGTGGAGTTTCGTAGGCAGTCTGATTTTCATCTCCTCGTACCAGGAAGGTACAGCGTTGTGATGTAAAACTGCACACGATGCTCGCAAACGTAAAAGAGGTCCACCTGGCCGACCATAAATACACTAGAAAATAAATTTATATTAGTTTCAAAAATACAATATAAAAAAAAGAAAATTAAACATAAAAATAAGAATATTTAACTTGCCCGTAAAGGTTCAGCATTTTCGTTATCGTCTTCTCGTAGTTCGACAATGCAAGCAATATTTCTCGCTCTCGTAAAGATTTTTTGAGAGTCGAAACAAAGACTTTGAGGGTAAACGTAAAGATGATTGACAAATGTCGCATAGGGGTGAATTTCTTTTTCAGAAGAGCTTTCAAACTCTGCAATCTCTAAAGTCGGTTCTAAAGTTGGAGGCAGTGGAAAGGGCTTTAACATTGCCAAGGAAGTCGTTAAACTATCTGCAAATAAAATGGCATACGGAATTTGTAATATAAGAAATTCTTGAAAAAGAAAAGTTAATTTTAAATCTTACTATCAGGAATGTCAGACAAAGGTTCGATTTTAATTTTCAACCATCCAGGTATGGTGGTCAATTTGTTCAGTTTCTCTGGCCTGAAAAAAATATAATTTTTTGAGTAATTGTACAGCATTTTTTTATATTCGATAGTTTGAAACTTGTCTCCTCACTTTCTATATTCTGAAAGTAATTTCAGTAACTCTTCATCTTTAATTTTGTTTCCCTCCTGTCTGTATACTGCCGGAAAATCTGACGATGTATCCAACTCATTACTGTATAATCTAAATAAAGGACGAGCTGACCAGGCAAATGGCATTCTGTAATTACCCAATCTGTGAAATTTAAAAAAGGGGCATTTTAATCCTCAAAATATTATATAGCGCATTTATGCTGGTTTAACTTTAAAATAAAGCAAATTGGGAAGAAAAACTAGCTTACCTTTGGCAACAAGCTTTGACTTGTTTATGCACTTTCAGACCAAGGCGCGGATCTTTGGTGGCACGCAAGTATGGCTCAGAAGTTTGATAAATGCTCCCCTGCAAGATCTTATCGATCCTCACAACCAGAAAAATATCCGGATGAGGATTGCTTATGCTAAAAATAGCCTGTTTAGCGAATCTGATCCAATCAGACGGAATACTCGACAAATCATCAGGAAGCTCAACATTCTTTGAATCTTCAGTCAGGACACTAGGAGGACTCGATTCATTCACCAAATCACAAACAATATCATGATTGATCTCAAAGTGGAAATTCTCGGTGAGCTTTCTTCCATTTCTTGCATCGAATAAACACAAAGTCGTATAATAAGGTTCCACCTGACAAAGTGACGCATTCTCATCAATCTGCGCCTGCAGTCGGAATTTTAAGCTTTCGCACTTGACAAAGATTCTTTGGCCAAACTGTTCTTTGTAGGGATCAACATTTGCCTCATAAGAATTGCTTATCGTCGATTTCGCCAGAGTTATGTGAGGATATAAGCTCAGAATACGCTTTCTATTCTCTCTTCTAGCCAATGCTATGCTCGTATCTGTTTCTCGAGCGTATTTTATTAATTGAGGATTCATACTCTGCTCGAGACCTTTTAAAGTTCCGTAAACTTGCATTGGTTGTGGAGAAGGTGGAGGAGTATTGCAGGTTCTTTCTAAAGAAGCAGCTCGCTTTTCTTCCTGTTGCTTGTAATGTTGCAGAACGGAGGTCAATTTTAAAATCCAATCTTGCAATTCTGTTTCGCTGTCTGCGGCTAGAGTGTAAGATTTGTGATCAGCACTCATTCTTAACTCGAAGCAATATCGGCCACGCTTTGGGTTTCGTACAACCTCTGTACAAAAATCCATTACGATCGATAACTTAGCTTCACCCTTTTTCTCGTCCTTAAACATTTCTAGCATGTAAGTGCCATCGACCTCCTGACTCAATTGACAGAAACGACGCTTAAAAGACTTTGATCCAATATGAGCAAACATACGATCGCTGCTGCCGACCTCGGGACCTTTCATCAGGTAACCTTGTTTCGCTAAACCATCATTTTTTGTAATTCCCTAAAATAATAAAATATAGATCATTTCATTTTTAGAACTGGGTCATATAATAATTATCAAAGTTTTTTGAACTTGTACTGCACGTAAATGTATTAATTTTTTTTAAATGTTATTAAAATTGAAGTGTTTATTTTTTTATGTTCAAACTTCCCTCCTATGATTTTTTTTTCACTTTTTCGAGAATTTCAGTCTTTTTAGAAATTTGGGACTCTGAAATATAATAATTTTTATGTTGAATTTGCAGGGTATTTATATTGGTTCTTCAACTAATGACCCTGTAAGTTTCTCGTTCATCCCGGGCTTCTTTCTCCCAAAAGATCGAGTTTGAAAACATTTTAAAATACCGTTATTTTGAGGATTTATTATTTATTTATTATTACTACTATTACTGGTCACACGAGATTATTGTCAAGTTAAAGTTGGCGTAAAAGAAGATTTGAGTTTAAAAGTGTAAAGATATTTACACGGAAAAAGAAAAAAACAATAGCAAACAGGTAGTTTGAGTGTCAACATTTTTATAAATTCAGTAAAATACACGTCAGATTAGTTCCATTATTAATTAATTAAGCTTTTAAATCATTACATTTATGAAGAGTAACATTTTTCAAAAGGAAAGGAAAATTAACGAAAAACTTAAAACATTCCAATTTAGTGTAGTGGAATCACAAATATATCTTAAAATAGCAGTCTTTTAAAACTATTTTCAAACTAGTTATTTTGGGAGAAAGAAGCTCGGGACGAACGAAAAATTTATAAGGTCATTCGTTCACGAACCGATTCAAATACCCTGTAAACCGTTGATTTTTTTCCTCACAAAGACAGGGAAAACTGTGATATTTAAGCGTCAAAAATTGCAAAAAAAGGCTGGAATTTAAGAAAAAATAATAAAAGAATTTTTGGGACCGAAATAGGCAAAATAAAATAGAATGATCCAAGTACTAAATGTTCAGTTTGATACTAAAAGAAAATAATTATACCTCGTCAACTTGGTCGATTTCTGTGTCAATTTCATAAACTTCATCCTTCAGATTATCTCCTTTTGTTATTCTGGAAAACAATTACAATTGTTAAGCATTAAATAAAATACAGTTTTAACCAAATAGAAGTAGATTAGAGAAGTCAAATAAATTTTATTTTTAAAGACATACTTTGGCAATTCAAGATAGGATCCACTGTAGGCCGAATATTTGTAATGCACCAAACTCCAATTTGATGCATAACTTTTCTTGCATTCTTTAGTAAAAAGACTTTCCTGGTCGTCTGCAGATTCAGAAGTGCGTTGTACGGTTGGTACAACGGTGCGATATCTTCTGGGCAGGACGACTTGCTGCGAGATGATTATAAATTTATATAAATTAAACTGACGTAAATTTCAGCTTTTCGGAAAAGAGAAATATTGGTTTTTCTTTAAGCGATACGATTTTTGGAAGACTTACTGATACATCATCTGGGGGATAAAGCAACAGCTCACGTTGCGGATCATTTTGTAAAAGCGTTTTGTTTTTTAACACAAAATTCTCAAAGTCAATGGGTTCAACAAGATGAGGTTTGTTCTGAAATTAAGAAGAAAAATATAAATGCATTTTAGTCGAAGAGTAACCATATTTACTTTATCGAACTGTTGTTGAGAGTTCTAAAAATCTGTTCTGTTTATTTTGCAAAACAATTTTTTCAGGGGACGTGTGACATGTTTGTTCTTTCTAAAAGTTTTAAATATTTAGCCAAGCATATCTTTTCGCGGTTATCTCTTTACTTTTACAGTAATGGTGACAAATTTTTATTCTACTGATAGATGGCATATATTTAGAAATTTCTCATAACAATGATTATAACAAGTCTCACCAACTTGAGAAACTTTGAATATCTTTAAAATTTTAGGATATCAGTTTAATAATCAAAATTCTTTATTTTTCCTCCAATGAGAATTATGATATAGTTCCTAGATACAGAAAAGACACAGCAAATATAATAATTATCAAACTGAATACTGACATCACACCTTTTTGGCTCACCTCGAACTTTGTTCACGCTACGATGTTAAAAGTCTTTAAAACACGTATTAATAAATTTGATATTTTAGTCTCAGATAAATATTTGTAATGCAAATTTTTCACGATTTCTACATTTCTACCTGAAATTTTCATATGATCAATTTAAGATAGAAAACAACTAATTATAAAAGCTAACAGTAAATCGAGATAATTTCGAAACTAGCGATATACGATTTTTTTTCTTACGTCAATTAAAATAGAAATAAGAAAAATTCCAGACAGTATGCAGTAAACTTTAATTTGAAATAATTCTACATCGAACGATTCGAAAGTGTGCAACTTTCAAGAATGTATTTAGATTAAAAATATTGTTTTACGATTACAATTACTAAAGTTCACAAAAAGTTTAATGAGCATACAATCAAAGGTTTCACGGTCATGAAACAAAATAACGACCTTAAAAGAATCTACAATTTCTTTTACCTCAGAATCTCAAGATAAAAAATCTCTGTCGATAACCGAATTTAAAACAAAACTGTCTTTCAATAAACCTTCAAATAAGCTGTAACTCATTCCAATTCCGAGGTCGACCATCGAAGACCGGATAATTTGACACATGACTGACATTCCCATATCTTCAAGAATCCCACCTTACTCATTTATAAGCCCAAGCAAACATTGCATAATTCTTATTAAGAAAACAACCCAAGACACTTATTTGCAGACTCTAAATGATAGAAGTATAAAAGCTGATAAAGGAATGAATTAGATTCCGATGTTTTTACCTGCACATTGCTCTCGCGAACAACCTGCGAGACAGTTTCTCTGAGTTGAGCAGCCATACCAGGCTTTCCCAGGCCCCTTGTAAATTTTCTCTCACTCATTTTCAACGATGACACATTAACATTGTCACCTCGAACTCCGCAAATGGTCCGTAATCATCACGACGATCACGACGGGCAGTCACTCTTCGGCTGCCATGTTTACGCTAACACACACCTGACACGTTTCTCGTCGGCATTACAGTCGCAGTCGGTACATCGGAATTCGGTTTCGGAATTTCACAAATGCCATACAAAAAAAAAGCAGCGAGAGGATTCCGTCGAGAAAAAAATCCCAGAGGAGCAAACGCACTTTTTTTATTGCGCATCGCTCATTTCCCGAGGAAATACAACACGTCACTTTAATTTCCAAGCCTTTAGTCATATATGACTGATTAGTTCGAAGCTCGAAGATAAATAAAGAGGTTAGGGCGCAGAGGACTCGAGTCTGAAAACAGGTGTATTTGTGGCGTAGGATTATAAACCTAGCATATTACATCATTCTAAATTTAGATCATTAACTTCGGGATGCTGCTGGGACGGTCTTTCGCTCATTATTTTGAGGTTGATGATTTAGAACCATGAAATCACAGCGTATTAAAGATCCGTGAACTCGAGAATGAGTCACTGAACAGTGAGCATCCACGCGCCCTGCGAGGAATTTACTTTGATTGATAATGAGTAATTCAATTAAAAATTTACTTATTACTAGTCCATCCCTATTAATCCTATCGCATTCATAATTATTATTAGGATTATTAGTAAATCCACGTATGACGTAGGCCGAAGATAGACGAAGTTGGCCGAAGCCGAAATGCCAAAGCTGGTCGCAACCAGTCGCAACTCACAATCCTCACAATTGGTCGATGTGATGTCATGAAATCTCAAGGGAACATGGAATGTGGACTGAGAACATTTCTGGGTAAATTATCGGGAACTTTACCACTATGAGCAATTTATACACATTCTGTATCTTTCTTTCTTATGCGCTCTTAGGTGTTTCACGTTGTGACGTCAGCGGGCAAGATGTCTGCACGTCGAGGGCTAAGCAATAATACCAATTGTATTGGACAAAACTGATTTTTTAACCCTTTTTTTAAACCCTTCTTCGCCCTTAGGCACCTTCTCACCAACCTCGATTTCGAATAATTCATATTCTACTAACTTCAATGTGCATATGCTCTACTATTCTCATTCTAGTGTACGGTGTCCAAAAATGGCGAAATCTGAGAAGCACTCAAATGTCGTAACTCCGACTCGATAAATGGGGATTAAGGTTTTAAAAAGGCACTTTGAAAACTTTCTGGACGCCGGAAGGGGTTTCCCGATGGCAAAACATTGAGTAGTATCTGGTTTTTCAAAAAAATAAGATAACTGCTAAAAAGTGAGAGTGAAAAAGTGTAGCAATAACGCGCCAAGTGGGAAGGGTGCCGAATGATATCTGATCGCCCAAAAGTTCGATCGTACTGTGTAAAAAATACACTGTCGGTAACAGCCGCATTATGGTGCATTTATACCTCTGTCCGTTCGACCGGTGTAGTGATGTGCATCTACCGTCATGCTCGCTTTTGTTCGGTCATTACCGAGCACAAGCGAGCAGTACTACTTTTATACATTTCAGTATCTGGAAAAATGTAGAAATTGGAAAATATATAAAAAAACGTACATCTGATGGTGCATTTATACCTCTGTCCGTTCGACCGGTGCAGGCAGAAAAGTCATAAGAGTAAAAAAGATAGAAAGTAATATTTGTCCAATTTTCCGCTCTCTATCTCTTTTACTCTGATGGACTTTCTGCCTGCACCGGTCGGTCGGACAGAGGTATAAATGCACCATGACTGTTAGTAGCATTGGGAGAAAATGGCTAAATTTGAGCGGGTTATTTGAAATTCTATTCTACAGGGTGTCCCAGGCTCAAGTGTCCGGACTTATACAGGGTGTCCCAGACTCAAGTGTCCGGGCTTATATAGCTGCATAAAAATAAAAAAAAACACGAAAATTCCTTTTCTAAAAATCAGTTGAAGTTTTAGTTTTTGAGTTATAAAATATTTAAGCTGGACCAATCAGGGGCGCCGTATAAACAGTCGCGTGTGCGTGAGCGCGATTCCAACGCAGTATTATCGAAGCGAGCGCAGAGGTGGGGTTAGCGACGGGAGAATACTTGACTAGATTCCCGCTCACGCACACACGACTGTTTATACGACGCGCCTGATTGGTGCAGCTTGAATATTTTATAACTCAAAAACTAAAACTTCAACTGATTTTTGGAAAAGGAATTTTCGTGTTATTTTTTTTATTTGTATACAGCTATATAAATCCGGACACTTGAGTCTGGGACACCCTGTATAGCTATATTACGATTAAAAAAAAAATAGAATATTCCTTTTCTAAAAATTAGTTGAAGTTTTAGTTTTTGAGTTATTAAATGATTAGGCTGGACGGGACCATGCCATCTCACATGCGGCAAGCCTCTCTGCGGCATGTCACAACTGTGGCATCTCTATCTAGCGGCATCTCTCCCGCCATCTCCCGCGCGGCATTTCTTACAGTGTAATTGACATTTTTTCGGCATCTCTCATCGCGCCCCTGTGATTGGCCAAAGAAATAATGTTGGTCAAACCCCTACCCCTTTTCC